>JAJOOO010010089.1:0-17270 GCA_029582685.1 Solanum piurae
TCACACTAAATCTATGTTGATAATTCTTTTCTTGTTGATTACCTCCTTAGTCCGGCAAGTAGCAACAAGGCGAGTTCTAACGTTTGCAACCGCTAAAAGGACTTCTAAACGAAAGAATTATCAATGCATGCAACACACTATTCAAGAATTGATTATTTACTGTTCATACTTTGTTAATCGCTCATGGTTCCCACAACCCTAGTTGTGGAGTTTAGTTACCCATAACAGTAAGAACACAATTCATAATATTAGATGAAGAAATCATGAACTTACGTAACGAGAATAATAAACCCAGAAGTTCAACTTGAATTTCAAGACCAAAATCTTCAAAACCAACTTAGGAAATCAATAATTGTTAGGGTTATAATTGATCTCTCAAGTCACAAAGTAAAAGACTAGAATAATAATGTCTAACCCCCAAAACGAGGTTTACATGCCCTATTTATAGAAAAAAAATCCTAAATAAAAAAGGAAACAATTTAAGGAAAGTTTGTTTCAGGCACGCGTCTTCATTCCACGAGACTGACTTACGGACCGTCGATTGATCTACGGTTCGTAAGTCCCTTCCGTCAGCCAGGACTTAGAAATATTTTAGCTTCCTAAAATCAGCTTCTCTGAAGCAAACGAAGGATGTGCAGTACGAACCGTAGATCGATCTACGGTCCGTCAATCCTCTTCCGTAGCTCCATACTTGGAATCTTCAAAAATTAGGTACTGGAACTCTTTGAGTCACCATCTACGGATTGACAGTACGGTCCGTAGATCCATCTACGGACCGTCAATGAGCACCATGGTTCCACACTTGGTCAGATTTCCCTGATTTGCCTCCATGCCTTGGCTGCTGATCCACGGCCACTATCTACGGAGCGTCAATAGACCTACAGTCCGTAGATCACTCCGTAGATGCCCTTTTCTGCATCCCTTTCAGTTGTCTCTTTACTTCCGCGCCTGAACATCTTTGCTGCAAAATATGATAAAAACACATAAATACCAATACAAAAAGGCCCTAGACACATACAACTTGTAAGTGAAATGTATTAGAAATACCGTAAACTCATGGTATATCAATTTACTATTGAATTTTTCAATACTTTGAGTTGCTTTCTACTGTTTTAAAAGCTTTCTGTATATTGCATCTGTATTGTTGGTTTATATTGAGTTGAGTATCCAGAGTTGAGTAACCAGAGTCGAGTATCTTATAATTGAGTTGAGCCTTATTTCACTTGACTTGAATATATTATTGTTGAGTTGAGCCTTATTTTTCTTGAGTTTAGTATCTTATCCTTGAGTTGAGTATCTTATTCTTGAATTGAGTTTAGTTGAGTGAGTTGAGAAGAGGTAAGTATGTTTCCTTTTTATCAAGTTCAAACTTATGTTTATGATTTAGAATTCCCGTACATGCTTGTACATTCCATGTACTGAGCCATTTGGCCTGCATCATTTCATGATGCAGATACTGGTATCCAGGATCATCAATAGATGCTTCATTGATACCACATGTAGTTCAAGTTAGATATGGTGAGCCTCCTTGAATCCAGAGGGTTCCACTTGTACTTTCAGTTATATCAGTTGTTAGGATGTCGTGGGTCTTGTCCCGACTTCCATCTTTGTCAGTTAGAGGCTTCATAAATAGACAGTAGAGTTTTAGAAGTGTGTTTCATTTATTTTGTTAAATGTTTTAAAGACTTGAGTTGCCTATTTTTGTCTGGTTGAATATTCAATTTATATTCAGAGTAAATCATTTGTGTTAAAGCATTGTATTTGAGTTTCATGAATTTCATTCAGTTTTAAACTTTTGTATGCTTGAGTTAGTCTTTCACTTGTAGTCAGCCAGGATAAGGGTTCGCTTGGGTACCAAAAATGGTTCTCGAGTACTGGCCAGGTCCAGGGTGTAGGCTCGGGTCGTGATACCATCACTCATCTCCGAGTTAAAAACTAGGAAAAATTGGCTAAGGTAAGTGTAGCGTAGTACCTAAATCGTTGAATAAATGGGGATACTTGTATCGCATGTCCTTCTCGGTTCCCCAAGTAGCTTCTTCAACTGGATGATGCTTCCATTAAACTTTCAAGGGACTTTATCTCCTTGGTCCTCAGCTTTCGGACATCACGATAAAGAATTGCAATCCGTTCCTCCTCATATTGAAGGTCTTTGTCTAACAGAACTGAATCCCACTTTATGATGTAATCTCCGTCACCATGATACTTCTTCAATATGGACATATGAAACACTGGATGGACCCCAGATAGGCTAGACGGTAAAGCCAACCTATAAGGCACTGGCACTACACAGTCAAGAATCTCAAATGACTCGATGTAGCGAGGACTAAGCTTGCCCTTTTTGCCGAAACTCTACTCCATGTTGATGTACAATATAACTTGTGAATCCTCTCATAGCAATCCAAAATGAATTCATAGGCGTCCTCACTCTCAGCACCATGGAACACATGAGGCTTCAGCTTCAGAAACTTAGTCAACTTCTCGTGCTCAGTACCATTCATCACCTGACCCAATAGGGTACAAAAAAAAGGCATCATTGCCTAATGGTCCACCCACCTTGGGAATAATAACAGGATTGTGGGGATTGGGTAGGGGTTGAGCTGCTTGCACTATAGGAAGAAATTCAGGGCCGACCAATCCCTTCAGAAAATTCATGATCTGCTGAGCTAACACTGGGTCTAAGGGAGGAATACATGTAGTCTCAGCTTGTACCTCCTCCTCTGGTTATAAATCCTTCTCGTTTTAGATTTCTACATTTTCTTGTACCTCTTCTTGGGGCGCAAGAGGGGCCTCTTCCTTGGGAGCATTTTCAACAGGGGATCCACTCTTGGCGGGTGCTACCCTTCCTTGAACTCTACCCCTTCCTCTTCCTCTACCCTAGCCTGGACCACAAACCTTTGCTACGGGCTCCTCTGCTGGCTTATTGATGGGGGCTACGAGCCTGACTCCGTTGTATCACATATTAACCATCTGCGGACAGAAGAGTGAAAGATAATTAGCTACCAATTTGGATCACCAGATACGAATTGGAATCAAGTCATAACACGAAAAGAGAAAAAGACAGAGAGATTTCCTAAAGTCCTGTAGCCTCTCGAAGAAAAGTACAGACGTCTCCGTACCATTTCACAAGATTGTACTAGACTCGTTTTGGTACAACGAAGTCAAAGAATCTAGGGCTCTGATACTAACTTTTTCACGACCCAGCCTGTCGTGATTGGCACCCACACTAACCCTCCGGTGGGAGAACCATTACTATAACCCAACTAAGAAACTTAATGAAAAACTAAACATTTAGAGATACGGAAGCGGGTTTAAATGATTGATAGAAATGGAGTTCCCATAAACTCCAAAGGTTTTAAATAAACAATTAAACAAACTATTGCGGAAGTCACCCTAGAACCTTAAAGTCATTGTACCAAAACTCTACCAATCAACAAGTCTATGAAAAGGGGGTGCAACCCTGAAACTAAACATACAAATAAATTTAACTATAGAGTCTTAGTCCGGAAAGAATGGACTAAACAATAAAGGACCCATGGCAGCCTGGAACAACTGGCTCACCCTTGAATCTGGTCTTGATCAGTGATTTCCTAACTTCCTAACTGAAATCTGTTAGTAGCCGCCTGAAGATGCCATGTACTCAACAAAGAACGAGCAAGTGCAGTATCAGTACACAATCACAGTGTACTGGTAGGATCACCCGGCTACCTCAGTAAGCGAAATACATGCAGGAAATTACAACACATTAAACACTCATATACATAATACATAGTTCAATTAGCTTTTCAGGAGCAACACACAATTTCCCAATATCAATGACAGGTAGACATGAACATAATAATCACAAGTGGTTCTCTCATGGAACCCATACCCAAACAATTAGTGTGTCAGAATGTGATACCCGATCCAATGTATGTGTTAGAATGTGACACCCAGTTCAATATATGTGTCAGAATGTGACACCTGATTCAATGTATGTGTCGGAACGTGACACCCGATCCAATAAGCACAACCACAAACCCAACCACACTATAATGAATAATACATATAGTCACATGGCCAAGTAACATTTCATGTCATGTAGTTGTTCGCACATAATCATTTCATTAGATTCGATTCACATTTCACGATTCACATACACACATTCATACAATGAAGTAATTATCCGACACATATCACACAAACATGAAATCGAACCATCACCTACCTCGAAACCAAGCTTTAATCCTCCTAAGACACTTGAGCCTTCCTTTGCCAGATTCTTTCCTCTTGTTCTTGGTCTAAACAAAAGTAATTAATGCAAGGATCAATAAACAACGCCTAATTTACTGGGATTATAATCAAACTATCAATCCAAGGCCAAACCCAATATCCTAATATTCAACTAGGGCTTTCCCACCATTAACTTCTGGCCAAAACCCTCTCCCAACAATAATTACCCAATATTCTAAGACCTAGGAATCAAAATTCGGATTAAGGGAGTAATTTCCTTACCTTTAGCACTAGAATTCGTTGAAAATTATCAAGAATTACCCTGGGTAGTCTCTAAGTTCTCAAGAATGAAGTTTTGCAGAAAATACGGATTTTGGAGTTTTTCTCGACCTAAGTTTGCGACTGACCCGCCACGGCGGACCCCATCCCAGCAAAGTGGCCCTGCCCAGGCGGGATTAATCCCTCCCTGGCTGCTTGCACGGAGATGAAACCTTGGAGTTTGAGTTCCAAGCTCCCATTTCACAACACACCTTGAACCCGGGACATTCTAAAACTACCTTTTCACGCCAAGGTCAGTTTTAGGAGTTCTACTCGACCAAATTTTATTCTGTAAAATCGTAAAGGCTCCTTAACGTCTTGGCTATTCACTCTTGTGATCAAATTCATATTTCAATCCCCTATTCATTACCAGATTTCCCTAGACCTCACCTGACTCAGATTTTGTCCAAGTCGGGCCTAGGTTAGAAATTTCCAAGTCACTACTCAAAAGTTTTCTGGCCTAATTTTTTTCCTCATTGGCTCTTCCATAATGATGGAAACAGGTCGTTACACATTCATTATTCACTATTTTGATTATGTACTTATGAAGATACGAGTTTATGAAGAAAGCTATGAACTTATGAATATAATTTATAAAAGACATACATGATTTATGATTTGAAGGAAGTTTTACGATCTAAGGTTGATTTTAAAGTAAGCATCAATGAAATTGTGAAAATATTTTCTCATAATTTTAAGGAATCATGATTGGTGAAAGGTTTTGATCAGACATGCATGATTCATGATTTAATGAGCTACTCTATATGATGATTTAAGCTTTGATTGGTAACTTAATTTTAATTTTCCATGTATGAGGATATACATATTATTATGACTAATTATGTTGGGATTATCATCGAGAGGAGATTTAGATGGAGGCTCTCCAGTTAGTAAAGGTCGAGTCTCTAGTAGCAATCTTTCTGTCCCTGACTACGTGCCCCCATAGTATTTGTCTTAGAAAGACATAAGTAGTGAATCCACCTAAGCTAGAAATTTAAGGTCCTTTCTTTTTTTCAAGTAAGGACATTTTTTTTGGTGTGTGAGAAAGACACCATATTTCACATTATATCTCATGTGAACTATGTCGTTTAATGGTATGTATCCCACAAAATGAGCTAAAGTTACTTCAAATGTTTTATAAATCTTTCTCTATGATCTTAAGATGCATTGACCATGTTCATAATTTGTGACTCTTTTTTAAAGTTTTTACCGGGTCTTAGCTTGGTCATGTATATCATTGTTTTCATTTATATACTCTTATGATCATGTTTTACATTTTATTTTATATTCCTCATACTTAGTATATTCAATGTACTAATGCATACTTGTGCGTAAATTGTCTCATAATGTAGGGTTCAATGTTTCCTTCCCTCCTGTTCGTGGCTAGCTTGGACTACTATTGCTCATGGATTGGTGAGCCCTCATACTTTGAGGAAATGACCGTGAAGACTTTCATTTATTTTACCATGTACTTTGAGATCTGTATAGGATGTATGAGTTACGTCTCAACCATTCTTTTGATATAGTAGATTGGCTTGTCAAGACTATTAGTAGATTTCCATTTTTATGTTAAACTCATCTATTGATAAGAGATTTCCTAATTTTGTCTACTATGTTGTGTTGTTTGCATGTTAACTGGATTGTGTAGGTCTTTCAGGGTCTTGTACTCCATGTCACATCTACGGGGTACTTTGAGCCGTGACAAACTTGATATTCAGAGCGTAAGTTTTTAGAAAAGGTCTTAGGATGTTTGACAAGCCGCGTGGAGTAGAGACTTGTTCATGAGTGTGAAGCGTGCCACATTTATGAATAAGAGGCTAAAATACATTTAGGAGACTTAACTTCTTTCATTACTCTAAAGTCGTGCCATAGGGTCTATCTCTATAAAGATCCTTCTCCTAAATCTTGCCCAATGCTTTTCAAGATTTGGCCCCTTGAAGAGCTTGTGTGAGAAGGAATGTGGGTGTATATGTGGTCCAAACAAGTGCATAATGCAAAATTATTAGCTTCTTTTAATGTGTTGGCTCACGCTATGATGGCCCAAGCTAATAGAAAAGTTGTAGCTCCCGTGAACCCAAATGTGGGTACAGTGGCGATAAATATAAGGGACTTCACTAAGATGAGTCCTCCAGAGTTCCATGGCTCCAAGGTCGATAAGGATCCTCAAGAGTTCATGTATGAGGTGTATAAGATAGTGGGAAATATGTGAGTGTCTACGGTAGAGACGGCATAATTGGCCGCTTATCAACTCCAGAGTGTTGCTCAAGTTTTGTTCAACCAATGGAAGGAAAAGATGGCGATTGATGCTGGTTCTCTTTATCGGGACAAATTTAAAGGAGTTTTTATTGATTGTTTTTATCCTCTTGAAATGAGAGGGGTTTGATTTAATTAATATCTGTCAGGGTAATATGAGTGTTAAGAAGTATGCTTTGAAGTTTACAATTGTCTAATTATGCTCTAACTATGGTTGCTGACTCTAGGGCAAGGATGAGTAAGTTTGTGTCGGGTGTATCATACATGGTAGTAAAAGAGTGTCGTACAATCATGTTGATTAAGTTGATAGATATGTCATGTTCGATGATACATGCCAAACAAATTGAAGAGTCAAAGCTCAAGGAAAGGACAAGAGAGTCTGATAGGGCAAGGATCGGTGATGGTGACTTTTCTTATTCTAGGTCAGGTGGACATGAGTGTCCTCAATTCTATAAAAACAATCGGTTAAGGTTCTCTTAGTGCTTCAACCTCAAAGTTCATCAAAGATAGGGTGTGTAATCCTTAGACTCAAGGAGGAAATAGTGATGGATTTTCTATATCTACTTGCACAAGGTGTGGTAAGACACATGATGGAAAATATTTGGCCGGTAATGATGGTTGTTTTAGTTGTGAAAATAATGGTCACACGAAGAGAGATTTCACAGTAATTGCTACTAAGGGAAGGGATGGTATCCAAGCTCAGCCTAGTGGTTCTAATTTGGATGCTCTGAAACAAAAAATTTTGATGCTCTACTGATTCGACATGATCAAGAGGGTTCTCTGAATGTTGTGACCGATATGTTGAATGTCTTTCACCTTGATGTTTATACTTTACTTGATCTAGGTGCAGCATTATCATTTGTTACTCCTTATGTGGCTATTTTTTTTCTATTTTAAGGAAAGGAAAATCTTATTTCCCAAATCATTGTACATTTCAATTTGAATTAGGAATTCCCGTTGGTAATTCTATTGTTGCTAAGAGAGTTTATAGAAATTGTCCTATTTCTGTTTCTAATAGAGTCACTTGTTGATCTTGTAGAGCTTGATATGTTAATTTTTTTATGTTATACTTCTAATGGATTGGCTTCATGCATGTTATGCTTCCATTGATTATAGAGCTTGATTAGTCATTTTCATGACTCCAAACGAACCTATTATGACAGGGGAAGGATAAAATTATGTTCTTAAGGGTCAGTTTACATCTTACCTAGAGGCTAGGGAGATGATTTCTAAGGGTTGCATTTATCATCTTCTTTGGGTTAGGGATATAAATTCTGAAACCCCTACTCTTAAGTTAGTTCCGACTGTAAATGAGTGTCCGAAAGTGTTTCCAAATGATTTTCTGGTGTTCCTTTCGTATGGGAAATAGACTTCGATATTGACCTTCTCCCCGATATCAAACCTATCTCTATTCCTTATTATCATATGGCACCGGCAGAAATGAAGCAGTTAAATGATCAATTGAAAGACTTGTTGGTTAAGAGTTTTATTAGATCTAGTATCTCTCCATGGGGTGCTTCGGTGTTGTTTGCTTGGAAGAAGAATGGTTCCCTTCGAATGTGTATTTACTATCGATAGTTCAATAAGGTTACCATCAAGAATAAGTATCATATTCCAAGGATTGACAACTTGTTTGACCAACTCCATGGATAAATTTACTTCTCTTAGATTGACCTTCGGTCGGGTTATCACCTATTGAGGGTAAAGGAGAAAGAAATTTCAAAGACAATTTTTTGAACCTGGTATGGTCATTATGATTTTTTCGTAATGTCTTTTGGTTTAACTAATCCCCCGACGGTGTTCATGAGTTTGATGAGTAGGGTCTTCAAGCAATATCTTGACATGTTTGTGATTGTGTTTATCGAAGATATCTTGATTTACTCATGGAGTGAGGATGAGCATGTTAAGCATTGTAGCAAAAAGGAAACAAGAAATACAAATCTCAATTACTTACTCTTATTTGCTGTAACAGCAGTCAAGGAGGCCAATAGCATCACATTGATTATCCAAAGCAAGAGAAGATGGAGACAATGAAGAGTGAAGATAGAGACAGAGGAGCGGAAAAAGGGGAAATGAAAATGAAAGGGGAACGATTAGGAAACCCTACATACAAGGATATATATGTCGATCTAGAAATGAGAATAGGCCAATAATTTATGTTTAGTTATTTACTTTTTAGTATTGGGTTAGTGGTGTGTTGGGTTATGCCCACGGAAGTGTATGGAGGTGTAATTGCTAATTCATTTCAGTATTAATAAAAGCCCATATTTTACTAAAAAAAAAAAAAAAAGCATGTTAAGCATTTGAGGATTCTGTTGCAAATTCTCAAGGATCGTGAATTGTATTCAAAGTTTACTAAATGTGAGTTTTGGTTGAGGTCCGTTGCTTTTCCTCATCATATTGTCTCCACTGAAGGTATTCAAGTTGATCCTAAGAATATCGAGGTGGTTAAGAATTGGTTTAGACCCTTATCCGCTTAAAATATACGAAGTTTCTTGTGTTTTCCCGGTTACTTAAAAGGTTTTTGGAAGGAGTTTCCTTTATCGCTTCACTTTTGACGATATTGACTCAAAATAAAGTGAAATTCCTATGGCCAAAAGAATTTAAAAAGAGTTTCCAAGATTTGAAAGATGGACTCACTTCGGCCTCTATATTAACATTACCAGAAGAATCAAATGGCTTTGTTGTGTATTGTGATACTTCATGATTTTTTCTTGGATGTTTTTTATGCGACATGTGAAAGTTATTTCTTATGATCCAAGACATTTAAAGGTTCACGAAAAGAATTATCTGACTCATAATTTGGAGTTAGTGAGGTAGCATTTTCTTTAAAGATTAAGAGCCATTACTTATATGGTATTCATGTAGATGTATATACCGACCACAAGAGCGTGAAATATGTGTTCACTTAAAATGATTTAAATCTTCACCGAAGGAGATGGATTGAGTTACTGAAAGATTGCGACATGAGTGTCCTCAATCATATGAGTAAGGCGAATGTGGTGGTGTATGCTCTTAGTCGACTATCAATGGGAAGTGTTGCTTATGTTGAGAATGATAATAAGGAGTTAGTTTGTGATGTTCATAAATTGTCTAGATTACGTGTTCGCTTTGTTTATTCTAATAAAGAAGGTGTAATTGTTCATAATGGTTCTGAATCATCTTTTATATTAGTTGTGAAGGCTAAGCAAGATCTTGATCCAGTACTAACTGAGTTGAAGAAGCTGGTTTCCAAAAAAACCATTGAGGCTTTATCCAAAGGAGGAGATGGGGTCCTTCTATATCAAGGTTGGTTATGTGTTCCCAATGTTGAGGAGTTGAGAAATCAGATTTTGACAGAACCCCACTATTCTCGGTATTCTTTTCATCTCCGAGCCACTAAGTGGTATCATGATTGTCAAGTAGTCTATTGGTAAAATGGGATGAAAAAGGATATTTCGGAATTTGTGGTTAAACATTTGAATTGTCAACAAGTGAAAATTGAGCATTAGAAACCAGGTGGTTTGCCTCAAAACATTGGCATCCGTATATGGAAGTGGAAAGATTTGAATATCTACTTTATTACGAATTTACCTCACACTCGTTGATAGTTTGATTTGATTTGGTTTATTATGGACCAAATGAAAAAATATGCTCACTTTCTTTCCGTTAGGACTTGTTTTTCAGTGAAGGAGCAGATAATCTTTTATATTATGGAAGTGGTAAGATTACATGGAGTGCCCTCGTCCATTATCTCTGATCATAGTACTCATTTTACATCTAAATTTTGAAAGTCATTTCAAAAAGGTCTTGGTACCCAAGTGAAGCTTAGCATGGCTTTCCACCCTCTGACCGATGGAGAAGCTGAGCGTACCATTCCGACTTTAGAAAATATATTAAGAGCTTGTGTGATTGATTTCAATGGTTATTGGGATGATCATTTAGCATTGATTGAATTTGCATATAATAATAGCTATCATTCTAGCATTGGTATGACACTATTTTAGACTCTTTATGATAGGAGGTGTAGGTCTCCAATAGGTTGTTTTGAAGTTGGTGTTAATTTATAGGGCCCAAATTGGTGCATCAGGCTATGGAAAAGGTTCAACTTATTCGTGAAAGGTTGAAAATGGTTCAAAGTCGACAAAAGTCTTATACCGATGTTAGAAGAAAAGAACTTGAATTTAATGTAGATGATTGAGTCTAGTTGAAGATTTCATCAATGAAGGGTGTGATGAGATAAGGAAAGAAGGGGAAGCTTAGCCACCATTATATGGGTCCATATTAAATTTTGAGGCGTATTGGAAAAGTTACTTATGAACTTAAGTTGCCTAATTATTTAGCATCGGTACATCCCGTATTCCAAGTATCTTTGTTGAAGAAGTGTGTTGGAGATTTGACATCCATTATACATTTAGAAGGTTTGCGAGTTAAAGAAAACATTTCTTATGAAGAGGTTTTGGTTGAGATGTTAGACCGGCAAGTTTGGAATTTAAGAAACAAAGAAGTTGCTTCCGTGAATGTTCTCTGAAAAATCTATTAGTTGAGGGTTCTACTTGGGAGGCCGAAGCCGATATGATGTCCCAATAGCCTCATCTCTTTCCTTTTGCTCCTACTCTAGTTTGAGGTATTAATTTCTAATGGTTCATTTTTCATATTCATGAATTTTTGTCATTCTCATGTTTTCATATGAATGAATGTTAAAGAAAACTTGATTTCAATGTTATGATTCAGCTTGGAGTGATTCTCCATGTTTATGTGCATTTTGGTGAAATTTATATTCATGTTGGGTTGTTAGTTTCTCTCCTACTCTATTCATGGAAAGAAAGGAGAAGGGCAATGCCCAAAAGTCCCATACCTTTCTTTGTAGTCATGGAAGATGGTGGCCATCCAATGAGTCCAATCCAAGGACAAATGTTCCCGAGAGATACATTGTAATAGCTCAAAAATTTAAAAGTCGAGTTAGAAAGAAATTTTGTAGAAACTTACCATTTTTTCAATTCCCACGATCCCCTTACGGACCGAAGAAGGTCCTACAATCTGTAAAAGGGAGTCGTAGAAATGGTCTTATAGGATGGGGAAAATTGAGTCTCTAAACTTTCCTAAGGACCACCAGGACATTCCATAGAAAGTTCTACAACCCGGATGAAGAGGTCAGTAGAAGAGGTCTATGACTTGGTAAAAGGTTTTGGAAGAAGTTTTCTACGGACCGTAGAAAAATAGAAGATTCATAAAAGGATCCTGTGCAAGTTTCTTGGAATTTTGGCCCTCAGTAGTTGACCCTATGATTGACCAGGATGGTCCGTAGGAATTCTTATGGACTGTAGTCGACGTTGTAGGTGCTATTTGACAGTTATCTCTTAAGGATATTAACATATTTTCCTATGCATTTAATGCCGATACTGTGTCATTTTAACCCTAATTTTATTCCTAAATCCACCAAAAAACTCTTTTCATTCCCTCAAAATTCCCAAATCCCATCCAAGTTCATCCCTTCCAAATCCTCTCAAGCTTCAAGGAAGAATCTAGTGCTCAAGATTCAAGTGTCTTATTTCCTCCATTATTTTTGGGCTTGGATCATCAAGGTATATATTAATTAATAAATGGGTTTCATTCACCCGTTGAGTACCAAAATTTCTCTATTCTCCAACTTTAATTTCACCTAAATTGTTTAGGGTTTCATGTGATCTTCATGGGTCTTAGTTGATGTTGATTTAATTGTTCAATTTCTATATTCCTATGCATGTTTTGATTAAACTACATGATTTCCAATTAGTTTCTATAAGATCTATGCATTATTCATGATTTTGACTATAAACTTATGAAGATATGAGTTTATGAAGAAAGCTATGAACTTATGCATGATTTAATTATGATTTGAAAGACGTTGATAATCAATGGTTTCTTTTAAAGTAACCATCAATTAAATTGTGAAAGAATATTTTCACATATTAAGGAATCCTGATTTGTGAAATGGTTTATCCCACATGCACGATTCACAATTTAATAAGCTACTCAACTAGGACTCACGCTTCAATTGGTAACTTAATTTTATACTTTTCCATGTATGAGGATTTGCATATGATAATGACTAATTCTATTGGGATTTTACTTAGCATCGAGAGGACATTGAGATGGAGGCTCTCCCGTTAGTAGAGGTCCGGTCTATAGTTGCAATATCTTTGTCCCTAATTACGTGCCCGTATGATTTTTCTTAGAAAGACATAGCTAGTGTATCCACCTAAGCTAGAAGTTTAAGGTCCTTGCCTTTGGAAAGTTAGGACATCTCTTCTTCGGTGTGGGAGCAAGACACCGGATTCCATGTTATAGTTTATGTTGTCTATGTCTCTTAATGGTAAATATCCAACACAACGAACTGAAGTAACTTCACAAGTTTTATAAAGGTTTTGCTATGATTTTAAGATGCATTGACTATGTTCATAATTTACAATTCTTCTTTAATGCTTTTACTATGTCTTAGCTTGGTCATGCATATCATGTTTTCATTTAAGTTTTATTATGATCATGTTTTTCATTTTATTGCATATCCCTCATACTTAGTGTATTCCATCTACTAATGCATACTTGTGCCTATATTGTCTAATAATATAGGGTTCTACGCTTCCTCGCCTCTCACTTGTAGCTAGCTTTGACTACTATTGCTAGTGGTTTGGTGAGTCGTCATACTTCGAGTGAATGACCGTGTTATTATTTTCGTCATTTACTTTAAGATTTGTATATGCTGTATGAGTTACGTCCCAACCATTCTTTTGATATAGTAGATTGGCTTGTCAAGACTTTGAGTAGATTTCCGCTTTTATGTCAAACTCTTCTATTGATATGAGATTTTCTAGTTTTGTCTACTATGTTTTGTTGTTCTCATTCCAAGTGGCTTGTGTAGGGCCTCTAGGGGTTTCATACATCATATCACCTCTAAGGTGTACTTTGGGTCGTGAAAACTATAGAGGTCAAATGAATGGAAATCTAAAAGGAAAGCACACCAACTTAGGGAGGACGAAAAAGAAAGAAAGTATTTAACTAAAACCTAATAGGACCCCATAAGACCATAAGGTACACTCATTCTCAAGTTAAGTAATATCCTGAAACCCTATAAGCCCGATGGGTACATAAAAGAGCTATAACTGGTCAGCACGAAACTCGGTGAATACTAATAAAGAGAGTGCATAGTCCCGACCTTGAATCGTTGATAGAACACTCAAAGCATCCAATAAAATCATTCCGCTAGGTATCAACTCAATAGAGGATGATGTGCATAAATTCAAAGTTGCGGTTGAAGATCAAGTGTCAAGACCTTAAACCTGCAACGATAAGAGTTGTATGCCCAGACGTTAAATCTACGATGACACAAACTACCGAAGAGGAATCCCATGCCATAGTCATTATCATAAGGCCACCATGGATTAACGTCTAGCCCAAGTTGCCAATTAAACAATATGAGCCCAAACTAGATCCAACCCTAAATCGTCAAACAAAGCCTGTAAATTGCAATGCATAATCATTAGGGCCATAGTACAAAGGGAATTATGGATGAAAGGTGTCATAACCCCGACCGTCTTGAGTGGAACCCATACTAAACACATGGCGAGAGAACCGAAGCCTAACTTGAAACAAACTTAACACCATTTATTGAAAGAAGATTATCATAATAAATAAGTAAAATGGTTTAGTCACTAAAGAATTAAGTCCTCATAAACTCAACCCAGTAGTACAAAAAAATTCAATGAGGAAATAACCCCTAAGAAGTGAATGAAATTAAACCAAAACTCCAAACAATCAAACTGAGGATGCAACACCGGAACCAACATAAGGCTAAAGTCCAATGTTTGTGCCCGAAAAGATGGAAAAATGCAGAAGCACTCATGGCATCTTGAAAGATGTAGCTCACCCTTTTATTTCTAATAAGGTATCTCTCAACTAAGGTCTCGAATCAGCCGTGGAAAGATGCCCAGTAGTCTACAAGAAAATTACATGTGTAGTATAAGTACACAAATAACAATGTCTTGGTAGGATCACATGGTTAGTCCAAGATATGAATGTAAAGAGTTCATTAGAATGCAACAACACAAAACAACACACCTAACAACAATTATCAAACCATATAGAATCTCAGTAACATGTAATAAAAAAATTACATGGATGTATGTCCCATATCATCACAAATGCAAATGTTCGTATCTATCACAGAACCTTAATCACAAACTTGGTTCTCTCATGGAACCCAAACCAAAACTATTAGTGTATCAGCACGGTACCTTTTACATCCATAGTAAGTGTATCGGTTTAGTTCCATAGCCATCCATAGTTAGTGTACTAGTGCGGTACCCGAGCCAGCCAACAATCACAAACAATCACATAGCAGAATGAACAATAAAACTTAAAAACCACAATCCACAATAACAAGTTCATTTCATGGGATTACCTACATGATATCGTTTTGTATGTTTACCATGCATTGCACAAGTGATACTAAAGAGCAGTAGACTTGCATACATATATAAAATGGATCATACAACTATCACATAACCCAAATCATCCCTCTTGGAAACTCTAAAGAACCCGAGCTTTGCCCTTGCAAAGTTCTTTGAATTGATCTTTGTCTAAAATAAACAATATAAACAATAATCAATCACAAAAGGCCTATAATTTACCCGGGTCATCGTTAAATCCTAACCCAAGGCCAAAATATTATCATCTTCCCCCACTTAGGGGTTTTCCACCATAGAAACATGTCAAGACCTCCCCCAAGAGTAATAATCTATATTCTAAGGCTTAATAATCACTGCAGAAGGTTCAGGAGTCAAAAGCTTACCTTTACTAACAAATTCCATGGAAAAACAAGTGCAAACTACCAAATATTACCCCTCCGAAGTCCAAAGACTGAGAGAAAAAAAAGTGGCTTTACAATTATTTCTGCATAAAATCTCAGTTCACCCCACTATAAGGACCCAACTCGCTATAGCAACAATCTTATTGTGACACCTTAGATTTTGAGAAGATAGAAAAAAATGCAGCTTTCTAGGACCTGGTGCTAGAACCACGAAAGCCACCGACGGTTTGTGACCTGACACATTGTCCATAGGTGGGGGTCCGTTGTTGGGAAACAAATGTTGATGGTCTCTGATCCCACCCACGGTCAACCATGATGGTCCGTGGTTGGACCTACGGACCGTAGGTGAGGGTAAACCGCCAATTGAAGGGAAATGGTTGTTGGGTCAACTTCAAACGGTCATATGCTTTAGCACAGAATGAATTAGGTGGCCCAGGACCTATAAAATTAAAGATAATTGAATCCTATTTCCAACGCCACTGAGTTTGCTAAAATCCCATCTCAAATTAAAAAGTTATGCTTGTTTTGGTGAAGCCATACTGGACAGACCATGAACCACGATCATGGATGATGGTTAGTAGTCCAAACGACGATCCGTAGGTGACTCAGTGGATGGCCTATGTTAACTTTTAAGTTAGGGTCATTTAGGTATTTTTTAGATGCATTGGGGCCCTCAAACTATGTCGTTTAATGCGTAAACTACGTCATTTTACTCAGTCTAAGCCTAATAACTTAGTCAGACTTACCCAAGACCCTAATTCTCCAAAAATCATCCAATATTGGAGTAAAAATAAGAGTAAAAGTCTACCTAACCTCCCAAAAAACAAGCAGAAGTGTTATTTACAGTTCATCCCCAAAATCAAAGGATTTCTCCACAAATTTCCTCACCAGGTATGTGGGATTTCACTAGTGGGTTCCTTTCATCCACTAGGTCCCTAGAATTCAGTCACATCCTTGATTCTCCATATGTTGTTTAGACCTAGGGTTTCTAAAACCTTGGATATTTGTTGTTATTTAGCTGTTGTAATATCCTAAATCGAAATAGCTTGTTTCTTGGAAAGTGTGCTTAATTCCTTGTATGAAATTTAGAACCCTATTTTGTGTAGATTCTATTAGTTCATGAATTACACTTGCTAGGTCAGTTAATAAGATAATCATGCTTTAGATTTTAAATGTCACATTATCAGTATATAAATGTTGCATTCTCAGTTAGCATGTCATTATTTTGAGCAATTCAGTATTTCAGAGTCATTTCGGTCATATACATATTCAGTTGGGAGTAGACCTATCATCGAGATGGACTAGGGTTCAGCGTAGTTTCATAGTCCCATAACTACGTGACCCAGTAGGATTATAAGTCCCCTCTGTTTGGTATCAGATTTAGTGATAACGCCAGTCATGCCTTTATACCCCTGTCAAGGTATATTGGTTCCTCTCGATAGGGCGTATACATCGGGAGTCCACATTTAGCTCACGTGGTTTTATGTTGGTTAATAGTAGCTGTCACGCCCCGAGACTACCCCCAAGACGCGGACACGGGACCTAGGACCACAAGTGATCCTAAGCTAACCCTGCTGGCATGATCATGAGCATACTAAAGATAATAAACTGATGCGGAAGCTAAATCATAATTAAAATGAAAAGATGGGGAATACCCATATAC
>JAJOOO010010090.1:0-12312 GCA_029582685.1 Solanum piurae
CACATCAGCACAAAAGGTGCACAAAAATACAAAAAAAATGAGTTCAGGGGGGTAATAGGACCCTAGTTAAGTTTAGGTGTGTCTCTGGGATTTCGGTCATAGTCTAGGGGGGGTACTTATGCATTATCCCTTGTTTAAATGTGAAAATATTTTACTCTTTGGGAATACATAGTTCCGATATACTCTTTTGAAGAAATGAACTTCAATATTTACTCTTTACTCAACTCAAAATTCAGGTCTTAAAACAAAGTTAAAACAGTTGTCAAAGAATTTTGGAAGACTCTATGAACTTCTCTTGACTTGGCTCTTAACTTTCCTTGAATTTGAATTTATGTATTCAAGGATTGTGATTTGTGATAGGATATATCTCATGATGTTTAAGAGTGTTTTTAGACAGTTAAACATGCGAAACGATCAAGAAATCACTGTCTGGAAGTAAGTTCGCGACGCAGAGATGCATTTAAATATGTGGTCGCAAAATAAATTTTGAGGCAGAAGGGTTCATGACCACTCCGCGACGCGGAGAAAAATTTGTCAATCCTGAGGAACAGGTCCACGATGAGGACCTGGTACCCAGATTTACCCGACTTGTTCCTTCTTCGTTTTCCAACCCTAATTCGCCCAAATTCAATTTTTTTCTTCTAAATTCCTCTTTAGATTCAGATACGAAGTAAATGTACACAAGATTCTAAACACAGTAAATGTATACAAGATTCTAACTCAAAACAACTCTTAAAGTCGATGAAACTATCTCAAGAACTCCTCAATCTCAGCCCAATTCAAGAACGAATGCAAATTCAAGAACACATATCAAGAACATCAAACTTTCAACCTTTTTAGGACAAATTCATGCTGAAATAAACATGTTTGGCGCGTGGGTGAACAAACCCAACACTATGTGAACTCACATACCTTGTAGGATCGAATCCTTGGCGAAACCCGCAATCAATTCTTCAAGAACTCGACGATTCCAAGCTTCTTCTCCTCTTCTTTTCTCTTCTCTCAAAATCCTACCTTATTTTTGTGAAGCATAAACTGAATCCAATCAGTTGAGACCCCAAATTAATTACCAAAAATGAATTTAATTAATTGGATAGTGAAAAGACCATAATACAATTCTAAAATCCGGTTTTGACTTTCCTTATCTAGACAACCCAACTTCAAATGGGCATATCTCCCTCATACGAACTTGAAATGTATCGGTGGCGTTGGAAAGATAATTCAAAGATCTTTCCTACAGTATCTTATAGCACACCTAACTCATCCTGAGTAGGAGTTATGATCGTTTGAGATTATTTCCAAAAAAAAATGGTTTCTTTCTAATCCCAAGTCTATTTAGTAGCGGGGTGTTACAAATACTATTTTGTTTTAAATTATTTTATTAAATTTTGTTGAAATAAATATTTTAATTTAAACTATTTGTTTGAAGAAAGGGAAAAGGCAGGGGCGACTGATAAGATATAAAAAAAAGTCATTGGCCTTAGGCCTCAATAAATCGGGGGCCCATTTTTTAGTTAATTAGGTAGGATTAAGCTAAAAAAAGTAAAATTAGAACTAAGACAACAAATTCAAGTTGCATTAATGAATGAAGTGATAGATATGACAATTATTTTTTCCCTTTCCAATAAAAGTTGTGTACTTTTTTTTAATGTACAAGTTATCTTTTTTTTTTAACCTTATTCTTTTTCTAATTTTATTTTTATATATTCTATCCTCCTCTCTTCCTCTCTTCCTCTCTTCTATTTCTTCTCTATTTCTCTTTCTCTTTTCTAATCTTATATCTCTCTTATTCAAAACTTAAAAATTTACTTGTTCTATTGACAATTTATATTTTAAATTTGGAGAAAAATATATTGCAGTAGCCCAATTCATTTTCGAAAATCAAGTTTTCATAGTTCTTGAATTCGGTAATATCATTCTAATTTCTAATATTATTTTTGTTTTGTGTCTTATGTTTATTATATTTTTTATTTGATATTGTAAATAGTGTTTAAAATATTTGTTATATTTTAATATGTCAACTAGAAAATATGAATCCGGTCATTCAAAACTTAAAAGAAAACGAAAAGTCGATAACTTGATAAAATTTCAAAAAGGTGCTCTTGATAAATTTTAGAAGTGGTTTGACTATATTATCGATTGAAAAAAGAATTATTAGAAAGATTGACTACACAAAAATTATTAACAACTTTGCATTTCAAAAAGCTAGAAAAATAGATTTAAAATAAAAACATTTTTAATTTTTTAATTTTTCTTTTTAAGGCCTCTAGTTTAATCTTGGCCTTAGGCCACCAACGGGTTTGAGCCACCCCTGGGAAAAGGTAGAAGTACCTCCCTAGACTATGACCAAAATCCCAGAGACAGTACACCTTAACTAAACTCATCCAAATATCTCCCACACGCCTCAACTGCGTGGAGTCACGGGGTGTGCCACATAAGCCAAAAGGTGTACAATATTATACATAAAATGAGTTCAGAGGGGTAATAGGACCTTAGTTTAGTTAAGGTGTGTCTCTGAGATTTCGGTCATAGTCTAGGGGATACTTGTGCCTTCTCCCTTAAAGAAACAATAACTATTGTGATTCTAATACAAAAATAATAAGGTTTACACAGTAACATTTTTTTTGAAAATCGAAAATGATTAATTATCTTACATTTAAACCCCATAATTAACATTTTAATAGCAATCAAATATCTTTCTCTCACCCAAATTTTCTCTCCTCTCTCTTCATAGACTTAATTCTCTTCTTTTGCAGATTATAGATTCATCTATAGAGCTTATAGTAGTTTAGTTTTCATTTCTAGTTCACTTTTCCATCATTAATTGAAATATAGAAAATTTATCCCAAGAAATTCATTGTGTTTAGCTTAAATTTGAGTTCATTAATTGCGTAATTCATAGTCAGGTCCTGACAATTGCCTAGCGCGCAACGAGCAATATCGACAAATTAAAAGGCGAAGCAAGCATCACCGCGATGAGATGCCTTGAACAATCATGAATGTAATAAAAAGTTTCAACAAGCGGAGATTTATACATGTATTTATTAATTATTATTGATGTATATGACACATTATTGAGATATGATTATTTGTATCTATTTTTTAGTAGTGTATCTAATTAAGTGTGCATGTATCTAATAAATATATCTGAGATTTACGCATTATTGAAGTTCTACACATGTATCTGACACAATTTATTTTGTCATGTATCAGAGTTTTGTCATATGTATCTTACTTTCTATCATGTATCGTATACTACTGCTTGACTTGAACAAATTTGTGAGTACAGTCGTCAATAACATGTTCTGAATTAGTATCCAAAATGCATAATGTCTCTACACTACGATTCTCTCCAAGAATTACTGCAGATATAGTCCTGTCATCACCTCCAACTTGAACAATGGATGTGTCTAGGTCAAAAGATATTTCACCATCAATGTTGCATCCAAAATTTTGCTCTTTAGTTGTTATGCACAGTGAATACAACCCGCAGTTGGATTGACGTCTTTTCAATTCCATAAAAAACCTCATGTCCATCTCATTTCGAATTTTCATCGGAGTTAAATTGTCTTCCATCGTGTATATGATCTTCATTTTTTTGCGTGTACAATCGATTCTTAGTTGTTTTGAAATACCATTGCCTAGATTGTTATAAGTTGCATTATCTCTCAAAAGTATTTTATCAATTCAATAATTTTCATATTGAATTCCAGAGACCCATGAACCGAAATACCTCAACAATATTGTGATATTCACCATTTGCAAAAACACCTCGAAAATTGAAGATTCAAAGGAAGGAATTGATGAAAAAAATGTAGTTTATAATGATGATATATACTTTTTATTAAAAATGATAACACTTGATATAGATGGATCCACTAAATCTGTTTTTTTTTTTTTGTTAATTTCTCATCATTTACTCCTTTAATTAAGGAATGAAGTTACAACATTTAATTCAAATCAGTTAAATCATGTATCTCGTCCTTTTAAGTCTAAATGATACATGTATATAACGACTTGTGATACATGTATCCGATAGTCGGAAATGATATAAAAAGTAATATTGAAAACTATTCAGTTTTCTAGTAATTAGGATCTAAAGTAGTGAAATTTATGTAGTTTACCTTTTTATTTCTTGTGAGATCGATTTAAGTTTTAATTTCATTTGCCTTTTCTACATATCTAATTATCTATTAGTTGGAATTACATTAGCTTTTTATTTCAAAATCTCAAATAGTTACACCCCGTTAAATAGTGAAAATTCTAATCCCTCTAGTATGCTTAAATAATTTAATTTTTAATTTTGTAAAAAAGAAGTGAATATTTTTGGGGATTTGAGATGTTAATGAGAAATGAGAAGATCTCATCTTTTCATTGTTTATAAATTATTCATTCCGTTCACTTTTATTTATTACTTATTTTTAAAATAAATTTTTATTTTTGCTTGTCACTTTTGACATATTAAGAAAAGACGACAATTTTTTTTATATTTACCCTCAACATTAAATACTTATTTTTCAAATTATTTTCTAAGACCTAATACTAAACATCATTTAATATGGATAGTTTGATAAAATACATATATCAATAATTATTTTCTTAATAAGTGTGTCAAATCAAATAGTAACAAATAAAAATGAACGGAGAGAGTAATAAGAGAGTCTTGCCTCAGATTCATACATTGGATATACTAAAACTCTAAAATTCTTCTTTTCTTTTTTGTGCAATTTTTCAAATAAAATCTAAGTGTTGGGTGATTTACTCCGTTTATTAAGTTCATCGAAGTTTCATAAGTTTGATTGCCACTATTAAAAAATGTTTTTCCATGTATTAAAGCTCAAAATCAAATGAGCTTTTAAAAAAAAATTCTTGTATATACTTGATCCTTTAAAAATTTAGCAATATATATATATATTAAGAGGAGGGGAAGAACAATTTATATAAACTTCATACCACTGTCTTATTACACAACACAAAGGTTAACATAGTTGACAACATATCACTTACATGAGAAAGACACAACAAACATTAAAAAAAAGTACACAATCAACAAGGATTGTTTTTTTACCATACTTTCAAACAACAAACAAAGCAAAGTTTATTTATGTAAAGCTCACATACTTATATATGATCCCATCCTAAGTTGCTCGGACTATTAAACAATGTTGCCACATTTGTATCAGATCCTTCAAAAATTTACTATTTTTAAAGAATTCGATACACACCTGATGACATTTTTGAAGAGTCCGAGCAACATAGATCTTATCAATTCATCAATTGGCATGGTGATCATCAATAGCTTTTGTCATACAAGTTCAGCAAACTTATAAGTTCAGGGACATTCTCATTTGGCCTTTCATACTGCAATGTCCAGCTTACTAAATCGATTTCGTCTTTTGTTTCGATATGAAGAGTTTCTTTAAAATTATCATATATATCCATTACATCTCCTTCAAATTCTTTGAGTGTGAGCACCTTTTTTTCATGATCTATAGTTTCAACTACTTGTTTGGAGAGAGTAAAAATATTTGTATATATATATCTAAAACAAAATTACGAGGATGGAAAGAGTGGGGGAGGGGTGGGGCTTTGGTGTTGGGGCTGAGGGATGGGCGCCTAGAGCAAGGGTGAGGGTAAGATTTGCAAGATAAAGGAAAAATGATTTCATAAACGGAAAGTAGAGTCGGGCTAAGATTTGAAGTTACTTAATGTGTTTTGAATTTGTCAATGAACCCTACTATCTCGTCTTAATTACTGAAATCACACTCAAATATTCATACATATTTAATGAAATTCGTGATACGAGTACATGATCTAAGCAATAGCTACTTGGTTTGTCTGAACTAATCGCTAATACTCTCCTTCCACCCTTAATTAGTGGAAAGTCATTTCCCTTTTTGACGAAAAATATTTTTGTTAGGAAATTTTTAAATATATTTAGCTTACCAAGGGTATATGTCCAACAAATTTTGAATCCAACGGTTCCAATGACACCTTCAAGAAGTTCAAAACCTTGTATATGCAAAGGGGACATAGTAGAGACATGATGTGGTTTATTTGTAAAAACATCATGAAACACATCCTTATTAGCCTTCATTTCTATCTTGGCACACAACACAGATTTTAGACCCATTTTACTAAAAACTTAGAAATAAAAAAGATGTAGTGACACTATAGAAAAATTGTAGATAAGAAAGGGGGAAGGGAGATGATTTTTTATTTTTTTTTAATCCTTTTTTAAAATCAAAGATGGTATGACATCCTCCTAATCATGACCCTTATGACTTGTATTTTTTTTTTCATTATATATAGCAATATTTGTCAAGAAAAGTGACATGAATTTCATTTTTCATGCACTTGTAGGAGCAGTAATATGCGATTATGTTTAAACCACGTCTAGCAGTGGTGTAATAATGTTTCAACCACTTCTAGCAGTGGAATGCCAGGATAGTATTCCAAAAAGAAATGTTTATGATGCAAAATGAAAATCTAGGTTCATGTATTTGCTAAAAGTAAAAATTTAATGTCCCCTAATTGTATCGTCCGTTTGAATTGGCTTAAAAATATAGTTTTTAAATTTTAAAAAATAAAAAGTTAAATTTAAATTATTTTTAAGTTAAAAAATTAAAAGTAGAGAGAGTTCTACTTTTTAAACTTCTTTTAAGTTACTTTTAACTTTGTCAAACATTTCAAAAACTAAAAATAACTTAAAAGTAGACTTGACCAACTTTTAAGTCAATCCAAACAGACTCGTAATCTTTCACTACATTTTTTTGTTTTTTAAAAAAAATCCTCTCCATAGCTATAGTTTGCATATTTACAGGTTGTAGCTACAGGTTAAGCTGTCTTGTTTGTATAATTCGGGGGTTTGTATAATTCGCGAGTGAGTTTGTATAATTCGCTGGTGAGTTTGTATAATTCGCTGGTGAGTTTGTATAACTCGCTGGTGAGTTTGTATAACTCGCCGGTGAGTTTGTATAATTCGCGGGTACGTTTGTATAATTCACGGGTACGTTTGTTTAATTGAGCTATTTTTGAATAAACTCACAATAACGAATTTATACAAACACAAACATCTGAACTTCAAGCAGTTATATAAATTATATCATAGGAAAAATTAGCTAACTAGTCAAATCCCTAACATAATTATTAAAAACATCTACACTTTAAAATAATTATTAAAAATATCAATATTTTAGTAAATACAGTGTATCCTAGGTTAGTTTTGAATTTATCTCACATTAAGCCCACATTTAAGCCATCACGTTCTCTCTCATATTTTTTTTTCTTTAAAAATTCTCTCTTATCTAATTCTCTCTTCCAATTGTTCTTCAATTATTAATTTCCCGTTTCTCTCTCATCAATGTGTCGATTTTTTTCCAGAAATTGGAAAAACATCCCAAAGAAATTCACAACAATCCCATTGATTCAGGTATGTATCTTTTTGCGATTTTTAGGTTTTTATCGATTTTGTATTTGTTTAAATCTTTCAAAATTGTGTTTGTTTAGTTGCTTAGTAAATTCTCCAATTTCGATTAGGATTTTAGAGAAGGAAAACCTCAAAGATACTTCTCTAATGGCGGACTCAAAGATGATTACAAGAGGTATCCCATTTAATCATCAATTTTCTAGCGATTTCCCATCTTTTGATCTATGTATTACTTAAGGACTAGTCAATAATGTAGGTTCGACGGCTAAAATGACGGTAGAGAGAAAATCTAAGCATATACATGACCCTATCCATATGCAAAACCTTCCTCAAGTACAAAAGATTTTGAAAAACTTGTTGAAGATCAAGTTGAGGAAGAACAATTTCCTATTAGTTTGTTTTGTATTTATATAGTTTTTTCAGAATTTTGTATCATTTGTCAATTTGTATTCAAATTAGTATGTATGCTATTAATATTTGTATTCATTCAAAATCTCATGTTGCATAGTTTATGAATTTTGTATTTGTGCCAAATTTTTATTGTAACGACCCGTAAATTTAAAATAAGAATTTTGAACTATTTGTTTAACTACAATTATTTATTGAATAAGTAATTGTTATTAATTGATGGTTATTGTCACGACCCCGACCATTGTGATTGGCACCCACCCTAACGCTCCAGTGGGAGAAGCACTGCTACAACCCAAACCAAGCAACTAAACCAAAAACTAAAGCATTTAAGTTACGAAAGCAAGTTAAATAGCTAAAGACTGAAGTTCCCATAAACTTCCAAAAGATCTAACAACTAAACAAATGCGGAAAATACGCCTAGAACCTGAAAGTCAATATACCAAAATATCTAACAATGAACCAAAGTCTAAACAAGAAGGGTTACAACCCCAAACTAATGTACTAACAACTACCTAGAAAGTCTAGGTCCGAAATAATGGACATAGACGAAAGAGAACTCATGGCATCCCAGAAGAATTGGCTCACCCTTGAATTCGAAGCGATCACTGATCTTCTAAGTGAGGTCTATCAATAGCCGCCTGAAGATGCCCTGTACTCAACAAAGAAAGAGCAAGTGCGGTATCAGTACACAACCACAGTGTACTGGTAGGATCACGCGGCTATCCCACTAAGTGCAACATAAATAAGTCATTACAACAATATAATCACATGCATATATCGAACATATACAATATTAACAACATATATGAACAAGGTACAGTTTCACATTTCTCAAGATACACAATTATGACAAGTCATTGGTCCTCTCATGGAACCCAAACCCAAACTGTTAGCATACCGGAACGTGGTACCCGATCCAATGTTTATGCCGGAACGTGGAAACCGATTCCATAATTATGCCGAAATGTGGTAACCGATCCAAGTTAGTGTGTCGGAATGCAACACCCGATCCATTCAACAAGCTACAATCACAATCACAATCACAAAGTACATTCTCATAGTCATACAATCAAGTCATGATTCATGACATTCATCATTCATATTTCCTCATTTACAATTAATGTGATCAATAATGCAACATTCACATACAAACATGTATCATAATGAAGCAAGAACAAACATACATCACACAATTATAGAATCACAACCATCACCTACTTCGAAACAAGCTTGAAACCCTAAGAAACTTGATCCTTCCCTTTCCGGATTCGTTCCGCTTGTTCTTGATCTACAAACAATCAATATAATACGGTAATCAATTAACAATCACTAATTACCCAGATTACTAACAAATCTAACAACCCTAGATCATACCTATGATCCCAAGTATCCAAATTAGGGCTTTTTCCACCATGGTTTCTAGATCAAAACCCTCTCTTATCAATAATTACCCATTAGATTACGTTCTACGGATCGAAAACGGATTCGAGGAGTTAAAATCTTACATTTAACCTCAAGAATGGTGGAAAACTGTCAAGAATCACCCGGAGTTCGTTCCTTAGCTCTAAAAACTGAAAAGTGCAGAATAAAGATGTTTTGGGATTTATTTACGACTTTAAGTCGCGTTTGGCCCGCCACAACAGTCATCACCCCGCTATAGCGGCCCCACCAGAGCGACCAAAATCACCTCCAAAGAGGCTAGCACGAAACAATGAGCTATTTTAATAATTCCCAGATCCTCATTTCACAGCACACCTTTAACCAACGATGCTCAGAAAATATCGTTCACGCTAAGATCGATTCCGGGAGTTCTACTCACCTGAATTCAATTCTGTAAAGTCGTACAGATTCCTTAACGACTTATTTAACTACTCATGTAATCAAAATCATAATTAGATCACCCGATTGTTACCATATTTCCCTACACCTTAATGACTTTGATTTCGGCCAAATCTAGACTAGGTTGAGAAATTCCAAGTTACTACGAAAAAGTTTTTCGGCCCAAAATTTTCCCCGTTGAACTTTTTTATAACGACGAAACCCGGTCGTTACTAATTAAAGTTAAATGATATAACCATAGTTTGATTTAATTGTAACCGTAGCAAACAATTGTCATTTGCCTCTCTCCCCAGATTTCTCGCTCGCCAATCTCTCCCTCACCTCTCTCACTTTATACAAATACAAATGTATAAAATGCGTTTGTGTTTGTATAAAGCGAGAGAAAAGTGTATATACAAATACAAATACATATATTTTCGTCTTATACACTTATAATTATACAAATACAGATCTTCCCCTGCCCAACTCTCTTTTGTCTTTCTCTCTTTCTCGCTTTATACAAACACATATTATACAAATTAAAATGTATAATTTGTGTTGTATAAAGCGAGAGAGAGAGAGATTTGATATACAAACATTTTAATTTAATTCAATCTGTCACACCCCAAGTCTACACCCTAAGCGGGACTGACACTCGAGAACCATTGCTGGCCCCAAGCGAACCCTTGGCCTAACTTACTTAACTCGGCGGAAGACTCTAGCATTTTTACAATGACCAAATGAACTTACTCAAACAACTAAATAATATAACTTAGAATGTTAAAAGAATCAAACATTCAATTTGGCCAAAAATGGCAACCCAAGTCTTTAACATAAGAATGATAATGCAAAGACTACTGAACTACTAATTGTCTATGAAGCCTCTAAAACAACTGAGATGGATGTTGGGACAAACCCCACAACATCCTAATCAACTAAACTAGAAAGCGAATAAAGAGTCCTCTGAAATGCAAGAAGGCTCACCAACAGACTCTAAATGCTCAAGATGGATCAACGAGGCGCTGGATGTTGATCCTGGTTACATGTGTCTGTATCATAATACGATGCAGGCAAACTGACATCAGTACATTGAATGTACGAGTATGCGAGTTGGAATGCTAACATACATAGGCTTGAAAGAGATTATGAAAGAAATCCTTACCTTGGCTCTTCTCAACTCATGAATAACTCAACTCAATATAAAGAAATAAAACACATGTGATACATATATAAAGATTATAAAACAACTGAAAACAATCTTAGTTCGTTTAAAGATAAAACAATAACAAACTTAACTTTACTCATATAAAAAGTAATATAACTTCTGTGGGAGATTCTCTAACCGACAACCATCACTATGAGCCTAAGTGATGTTACAATATTTTACCTCACGTTGCCAAGGACCGTCCTATACTTTGCCATCGGTATAGAACCTGAACTACTAAGTGGATCCACTAGTCTATGCTGAAAAGCACTAAGGAATCATCTAAAAAATATGACCCTTTTTCTGCCCATGATGGCTACATGGTTTATGGGGGCTTGAGTTAATATGAACTCACGTCCCCATTTCGGTTCTCAATACTACTCCCAAAATATACTTAGCTCATATGTTTTTAAAACAACTTCTTCTCTGGTTTGAGATAATTACTCAAACTTAGCTTAAAAGCTCTCTTGGAATCAATGTTTCCTTTTACTGTTCAAAACTCTTTTGGAAATTTCAGTTTCCTCTCATCTTAAATGTGAAAACATTCACTCTTGGGAATACTTAGTTCCCATATATCATTTTAAAGAAAATGAACTTTGCTCTTACTCTTTACTCAACTTCAAAACTCAAGTCTTAAAACAAACTTAAAACGTTTGTAAAAGACTTATGAAAACTTGAAATGAACTTCTCTTACTTGACTCTTGACTTCTCTTGACTTATAACTGATCCTTGAATTGAATTATGGATTCAAGTATTAAGATTTGTGATTGGAAAGATCTCATGATGTTTAGGAATGATTGTAGATAGTTAAACATGAGAAAAGACCAAAAATCAATATTTGAAGGTGGGTCCGCGAAGCAGAGGCATAATTAAAATTTGGTTTTGAAAATGTCTTTTGAGGCAGAACGCTCCATGACAACTCCGCGACGCGAAATAGAAATTCCCAAATCTGGGAACCTGCTCCGCGACGCGCCCCTAGTGCCAAATTTCGTCTGATGAAATTTCTTCTTCGTTTTCTAACCCCAACTCACCTAAACTTGTTTTTTTTCTCAAATTACCTTTAGATACAGATACCCATCAATTGTACCTAAGAACCTTACTCGAAACGACCCTATGATGCGACGTAACAAATTCAGAAACTTCCCAACCCAGTCAAATTCAAGAACAATATATGAATTCAAGAATAAATATCAAGATCATCAATATTCAAACTCTTTCAGGACGAATCCAAACTGAAATTAATATGTTTGGCACGTGGGAGAACGATCCCAAAGTTATGAGATCCTCACATACCTGATAGAAGTAAATCCTTGGCGAAACACCAACTTTCTTGATCAATCTTGATGAATTTGCCCTTTTCTCCTTCTTCTTTTCTCTTCTCCTTTCTCCTTAGCCCTAGAGTGAAATCCCAAATTCTAAAACTGACTAAAATCTGATTTGACCCATATTA
>JAJOOO010010091.1:0-11065 GCA_029582685.1 Solanum piurae
CATCATATTTGTTTGACAAAATTTGTATTTTAAAAAATCTTTACTAAATTGATTAATATACCGCACGAAGCGCGGCTATGTTTTCTAGTGATGATATGATTGTTGATGAAAATGATGAACAATCGGCTCAGGGTAACAAAGTCATGTGCTTTGTCTACTTCACGATGTATGGAATGATACTTGTTGCAATCACTCCAAACTACCACATTGCTCTAGTGTCATGGACACTATTTGTTATTGTTGCAACGAAGATTCAATTGACTTGTAATACAAACTTATGATCAGTTTTGATAGTTTTTAAAACTTATGGGTATAAATCATATTTTTCTAAAAAAGTGAAATATATTTCCCAAATACTATGCCCAAACAGATGGTGAAATTTCACCCAAATTTTCACCCAAATAATATTTGCCAAGAATATTTAGAAATCTATGGCCAAACGCTAGCTAAGATTTTCTTATATTTCATAATTGGAAAAACAAAAAACTCAATCAAGAAAAATCAAACCAAATTTATTTTATTCGAATTAGATGATCGGAAAAAAAATTAAAAATTGAAATCGAATAATACAAAATCATATCCAAAATATCGAATACGCATCCCTAATTAAGACCTATTATTATTTTCCAATATTCTACATAAATCACCACAACTCTTTGAGCAAGATACTCTATCCATTTCCCATTTTACATTTTACATAAATTTATTTTTCACTAGGCACAAAATTGAATTTTCTTAAAAAAATAACTTATGAAAAAATTAAAATAAATTATTCACTAATTGTAGTCTAATATGTAAGATTTATTTTCATCTTTTGGTAAAAGAAAAAATAATTCTAGTAAATGTTTTGTCCTTCAAAAAAAAAACATAGAAAAATCTACATTTGGTAAAACAAAAAAAAATGAGAAAAGTGTAACATGTACAACATACGATTTTATAATACAACACTAGCATGTTATGGGATGTGAAATATAATTGAAGTTTCACTAGTTGTTAATTGTTATTAACACTTATCGTCCTTATTAAAAAAATATTTTCCTTCAAATATTTGTCATTTTAGAGATTCAAATCAAACTTATTTGTCAACAAATGTTGCTGCAATCTTAAGTGATCGTTTGGTGAGTTCTAATATTGAAAAATTGGCTTCACTTGTACTGGTAGTAGTACTTTGTCTCCAAATAAGTTTGCTAACCTAGATGATGTGGACGTCTTTGAGGAGGGTGAGGAAGAGGAAATACTGGATTATTGTTTTGCAATTGCAGCTAGGTATGCAGATATTTCTCCTAGGCAACAACAAAATGAAGCATGAAAGAAAGCACAGTTGGGATGGTAAAGTGATTGAGGAATTTGTTCCAAGGCAACTATCGATGCGACTCGCAAAGCAAAATCATATGACAGTATCAACAACTTCAACAAGATTCAACAAAGCCAAGAAGTGATGCACTATCAACTGTTATTGGACAGATTTGAAGAAGAAGACAAGAGAAACATATTCCAGGTTCCTTTAGAAGGCCAATCTATCTTGTTTAGTTCATACATTTGTAAAAGGAAGTTTGAGGTTGATAACTCAACTTTCTCCTTGGCTTTTATGATTTTTCATTACTTAAGAATCCTCACTTGTAATATCATCATAGAGTGTATTATAAACTTTGTGATGATCATAGAATATCTAGTTCTCTCTAGCTCGTATTTTCTTCATGGTTGTTAATTAGTAGAGGTTGGGTACCTCATTAGGATTGGTAAGGTAAGGTCTAGCCTCCTTGCTTGTACTTATTCCTATTGAGAATTTTTTATGATTATTATTAATAAAAAGCCACTAGACCACTGTCTAGTGGTATAAATTTGCTTCTTTTTTTAAAAAAATCGAACTTATTTTTTTTTTCATTTTATTCTTACTAGTAATTATTCTTGAAGATTATATGCCATAATTATGACACATAAATAGAGTAAAATTCAGTGAAGATCGATTATATCTTAAGACATAATAAGGGTAAAAAAAGAGTCATATACTCCTCTTAATTTATAATATTTTCTTATAGGACATGTAAATGAAAAATAAGACAACTATTTTGAGACAGAAGAAATATTTATATTGCAAAGGGACACAGATACCATATACTAATGATAAAGATTAATCATTCATTAATGCCATTAATCTAGTGACTTTCTCATAATCTTAACAACTACTGCCAAACTTTTATTGACATTTCATGTTATATATATTATATGTATATAAGAAATGTGACACTTGATGACCTTTGGGGGGGGGAGGGGTTTCTGCAGATTAGATGGATTAATTGGTTTAAGGATTAGTTCTACTTTTTAATTAAGTTATGATTAAGAATTTGAATGACACATACACGTGATTTTCCATTAAGAAAAAAAGAGGGATAGATTAGTTCAAATTAATCTCCTTAAAATGGAATCTAAGAAAAGTTGTTGAAAGTTTATTGAAGTAGTCTTCTCCTTTGGACCCCATTAATGATAACATGATATTGTTAATTATTATTGATTCATGAATCATGAGAGTCCATAAAACCTATTTTATTCTTGATTAGGTGTGCATGGTTTTGGCAAAATCCACGTCAAGAATTTTCCAACAACATATAATTATATCATCTAAACTTTTTACTAATATGTTAATCCAAGAATTAATTATTTTTCAAAGATTTTTATTTAGAGATTTCAGATTCAAGTTTAGTTGGATAATAAGAGAATCTTGAGTACGAAGCATGATCGAATAGGGTGCAAATATGAATTAATCGAATCAGTAAGTATCAAAAGCGAAAACAAAAAATATTTCTGTTATCTCTCACTATATATATTCCAAATTGATAACTTTCTATTTCTCTATGATTAGGTGGTGTTGGCAAATCCACATCAAGAATTTTCAAGCCCAAAACAATACTATATAATATATAATATCATCTAAAACTTCCACTATGTTGAGGGCAAGCATTGATACTTTTAGAGATTTCGAGTTTGGATTCAGATTCAAAAAACAATAGAAAATCATGATAAGGTGTATCTTTTTTATATAATATTAGTTATATAAAAATATAATAGGAGGTTTAATCAGGGGCGGAGCTAGCATAGAGTTAGGGGTTCATTCGAATCCTCCTCGGCGGAAAATATTACTATTTATATATGGTTATCATTATTTTTTATGTATATACAATAGATGTCGAACCCCCTTCAATTAGTTTGTGGTTTACTTCTTCAGATTTTGAACCCCTTATTAAAAATCCCAGCTCCGCCACTGAATTTAATGATCGAGATTTTGAAATAGTTAGCTATAAGCTATACGTTTCAAAAATTGAAGACAGATAATAGTTCTAGCAAGTAATTTTTTTAAATAAAAGATGGTGTTCTTTTTATATATTATATAATTAATGTTTAGCAAACATCATGATAAAAAGATTTGCTAATATAAAAAGTAAGGCTTATCTTCACATTAGTAAGCAAATTTGCCTTTAACCATGTAAACTCTACTTTCATTATGTTAATTATTAATATAGCTTATCAATTATTATCACTTCTAAGCTAGAGTGAGTTATACCACAGCAAAAAAAAAACAATAATAAATTCACTATAATTTTATAAGTGATTTCGGAAAAATATTTATATAAAAAAATAATATGACAAAAAGAGAGGAAAGTTGTGGGTTTTGTTAAAGAGAAGTAAAAGGGCATTTACTCTATTTTTTAAACCTCCTTCAAATCATGCCAACCAAGAGAAAATGAATGATAAATATTTACCCAATAAAAGTGAATTTATATGTTTGGTAAAATCTTACTAGTTAGCAAATGATGTTTGCATAAAACCAAGTTTTTTTTTTTATTTTAAAAACTACAAACAAAAGTGAATGTAATATAGAGGCGTGAAACGAGCGAGTTAGAATGAATTTGGACGGATTAAAATTGACAGATTTAATAAAATTAGCAGAATAACAACTTACTTGTTTATTAACTCAATCTCATGTTGATCAGTTCAAATTTAATTCAATCCACCCATTTGATACCCTTTTCCTAATCCTAAGTACATATAAGTGATGTTTTATTTCGGGATTATTATGGGCTTGAACCATTCGATCATTTAGTTTACAAAACAAAGTGTATAAGTTGTGTATATTTTATACTAAATATACATATACTATACATACATATACCATACATGTACACTGATAGTATATATATATTATATTTTTTTGATCATATTGATAAACTAGTTGGTGAAACGGTACATATCCCGTAACTTTGGGCTTGTTGATAAGTAAGTGGCTTTTGGGTCTTATTGAGCCCAATGGGCTATTCTGCAGCAGTTACCATCAGCCAAGTAAGTTCTGGGTATCTGACCTTGAGAATTGAGGCCCAATAAAATGTAAAGATGTTTTCACTTTATTATAATTTAGGGAAAAGGGTTAAATATGCCCCCTAAACTATTTGAAAAGGTCTAGATATACCCTCCGTTTAAAGTTTGGCTCACTCATGCCCTTGCCGTCCAACTTTTCGCCCATATATGCCCTTGCAGACATTAGTTGTTTTGCTGGACATATTCAGCTCATTTTCCATTTCTTTAAATTTCACATGGAATTGCCATGTCATTTTGACCTTACCACATGACATTTATAAGAAAATGGAAAGGGATCAATTATGCCCCTAAAAAATTCGGACCCATAAACACCTAATCCAACCCATAAATCAACCCCCCTTTTAAATAAACTACCCGACCCGTTTTCAACAATTTTGTTTAAATTTTTTTTCTTTTTGGTAAATCCCAAAAATGAGTAATTGATTAATAAAAAAATAGGAAAAATATGAAAAAAATATAAAATTAACGCCAAAAATTCACAAATAAATATTGTAACCTTAAATTCAACAATTTCAACATTTTTTTCCCGGTAAATCCCGAAAATGAGTAATTGATTAATAAAAAATATGAAAAAAAATAGAAAATTAACGCCAAAAAATCACAAATAAATATAGTAACTTCAAATTCAACAATTTCAACAAAAAAAAAAATCCGGTAAATCCCGAAAATGAGTAATTTATTAATAAAAAATAGGAAAAATATGAAAAAAATATATAAAATTTACACCAAAAATTCACAAATAAATAAAGTAACCTTAAATTCAACAATTTTTTTTAATTTTATTTTTTTCGGTTAATCCCAAAAATGAGTAATTGATTAATAAAAAATAGGAAAAATATGAAAAAAAAATATAAAATTAAAAAAATTGTTGAAATTGTTGAATTTAAGGTTACTATATTTATTTGTGATTTTTTGGCATTAATTTTATATTATTTTCATATTTTCCTATTTTTTATTAATCAATTACTCATTTTCGGGATTTACCAAAAAAAATAAAAATTTAAAAAAAAATTTGAAATTGTTGAATTTAAGGTTACTATATTTATTTGTGACTTTTTGTCTTAAATTTTATATTTTGTTTTCATATTTTTTCTTTTTTTATTAATAAATTACTCATTTTCGGGATTTGCCCAAAAAAAATTGTTGAAATTTTTGAATTTAAAGTTACTATATTTATTTGTGAATTTTTGGCGTTAAGTTTATATTCTTTTTTCATACTTTTCATATTTTTTATTAATCAATTGCTTATTTTCGGGATTTACCGGAAATTGTTTTTAAATTTTTTTTTATAGAAATTGTTGAATTTAAGGTTACTATATTTATTTGTAAATTTTTTGCGTCAATTTTATATTTTTTTCATATTTTTCCTATTTTTTATTAATCAATTACTCATTTTCGGGATTTACCGAAAAAAAATACAAATTAAACATAATTGTTGAAAACAGGTCGGATAGTTTATTTAAAAGGGAGGTTGATTTATGGGTCCAATTTTTTTAGGGGCATAATTGATCCCTTTCCATTTTCATATAAATGTCATGTGGTAAGGTCAAAAGGACATGACAATTCCATGTGGCATTTAAAGAAATGAAAAATGAGTTGAATATATCCAGCAGACCAACTAACGTCTATAAGGGCATATATGGGCGAAAAGTTGGACGGCAAGGGCATGAGTGAGCCAAACTTTAAACGGGGGTATATTTAGACCTTTTCGAATAGTTTAGGGGCATATTTGACCCTTTTCCCTATTAATAATTGATGAATGAGTGTAGTAGTTTTTTTCTCTATTAGTATGTGTATAATTTTACTACAAAATTAATTGTACACAAAAAAATATAGTTCATCATCCAAATATATAAATAACTTGTATGTACGTTCACCTTAGTGGGTGAAGAGGTTTTGATATTTGGTGTGTATGTGTATGGGGAGGAGATGGACACAATCGATAATAATAAAATCTTATATCTAGTGAATTTTTCACTTTACCTATTCCGAACAAAAAGGACTAGTTGTATAACGATGGTGTATCGTTGTCTACGCATTATCTAGCTTCCAGTCTATTTCTGGACATTTATTTGATTAAAGGTATATCTCAATTTTTTCCATAGAAGAACCAAACAACAACTAGGTTAGGGGCCCTTTATATACCTCAACCAATAGATAGAAATAGATAGGAATAATTAAATCACGTCTATCGTTAACTAATGAATGAAAATTGATTTGACAACAACAAGACATTTGTCCATCAATTTTTTGTCTTTTGACGTTATTATTACAATCAAACAGAGAGGAAGTAAGCCTCAAATCCAACAAAATCAGACCCTTTAATAACCTATCTACGTTTATTTAACGATATGATATTAACACTTTTTCGCTCGATTAATTGAGGTTTTCACTAGATAGGCTAACTCAGAAGGTAAAACACTCTATAGCAATAAGAAGTTTTTTTCATTCCTTCAGCTGAAATAAACTGTCTACTTTTGTTTTTAACTATTTGGTATTTGAACCCATTTAGCCTCGATTAATCTTGATTCTTACCAGCTAAACCCAAATGTTCCGTATCAAAATAAGTTGATATTTAAAGTTCGAACCTGAGATTTTTAATAAATAGTCTATATATCAATCTTGCCACTATTTATTTCCAAGATGAGATGAAAGCCTTAAAATGTGTGGTTTTTGGCCCACAAAGGATTTCCATCAACACACAAAAGGACAAACTAGTAAGGCAAAAGCACAATCTTCACATGATAAATTAATTAGACAAATTTGAAGCCAACTCCAATCAAGTCAATAGTGTTGAGTTGCAATTTGGATATGCACTAAATTTAGCTCCAATTTATAAACATGTGAATATATATATAAATAAATAAACCTATGTATACCACACATATAAAACCAAGTTGCAAAATCCTTGTCTTGTCAAAGAAATAATTCATCACTCAATATTATCCTATACTCGCTTAAGAATTTCACTAATTCGAATTCATATCGTGTAAAATTAATAAAAGATGAAAGCATTATTGCTGATTATATTTTTTCTTCATTTTCATTGACGTTCATATCTGAAATCTCTAATTAACAGTAAAAAAATGTTCATTTCCACAGAAAGCTCGATGAACAAAGAAACAAATGAGATAAATGCAAATAGTTACTAAATCATGTTCCCTTTTGGTGCCATCCATAGTGTTCCTTATCCTATAATTTAATGGTCTCATCTCAATCTCATAAGTTATTGGGGCTACATGTAATTGAGTACACACAAAAATAAGAACAAATAAGTTTTGATTTTTTTTATTTTTCCACACAAGTCTTTTCTTTGCTGACAACAATCAATTAATACTCTATTGAAAATTTGAATTCTTCATTTTAGTTTTTTTTTTCCTTTTTTGGCTACTTTTTGGATATTCATTTCTCTTTCTTATCAATTAATTTTGTTAAAGAAGTTTTTATAAACCTCTCCATGATGGACTTTTAATATTATTTATAAGTCAATTCATATAAATACTTAACATTGTTTTTCTACTTTAATAGAATATGAAAATATTATAGAATTTAATTTTAAGTTAGAGTGGGGAATAGCTTTAGTCTCATATAAGACAACTAAACACACCTCGATATATATCAATAATATCTATTAATAATACTGTTAGATTTGTTATGAAGAGTTGCATATGGCTATAGATTTTACTTTTTTTAACTTAATAATATATATAGAGAATAAAATTAAAAAATACACTATTTGGTGGGATTGTGGCATCAATTATAGGACCATTCATGATGGTGAAAGTCAAAATAGTAGTGATCCATTTTGGTGTATAAAATTTAAGAGACTCGTATTTTTAATGGTTTTCCATACGATGTTTGATATATATAATAGAGTATGATAAAATTTGAATTTATACTGAAAAGTCTCAAAACACTTTTTATAAAAGTAATTGTAAACTCAGAACTCGAACCTAAAACACTAGGAATTTATCCATAACAAAGTAAAAGGCAAAAAAATATATAAGTATGATTGTGCTCCATCTTCCTTCATATAGACATTGATGTAAAAAGGAAATGGGCTTTTATATATGATATGATTTGGTCTTAAGGCATGCAATGGATCATGGCCTACCAATTTTGATAGTGACAAACATTCATCATTTTCCATTTTTCATTTGTTTTTTTGGACAATGAGAAGTGTTTGTGAAGTTTTTTTTTTTTTGAATTCTTGGACCATATGGTATATAGATTTTCCAATGGTATATTGATTTTCCAAAGTATTTAAGAAATTGAGATAGTGATGGTTTCGTGTGGTTTTCATATTAAATACTTGTAAGAAATTAAACCTACTCTTTAATTCAAACTCATTTGATGTGATATACTTTTTTTTAGACAATAGAAAAAGAATTATGATTTTTAAGTTAAAGAAATAATTTAATTTTAAACTTTTCAATTTATCCTTCATAACATAATTTTACAATTAGAAATTCTGACGGAATGTCCACCAAAAAAAATCCCTACAAAATTTTCGATAGAAATCCCAAATTTTCAATGAATTTCCCAAATTTGAAATTTCCATGTTTAGCAGTGTTTTAGATAATGAGTTTTAAAAAACCTTTTATAATTCTAAAATTTATCGTTCAATTAAACGTCTTTAGCATGAAATGAGACAAAGAAAGAAAGTAAATTATAATGCAAATAATTATTTGTCTCTTTCCACATATGAAGATTTCTTTTTAACAACTAATAAACTTGTGTAACCCTATCTACCAACATTTGGTGGAAAAAAATGAAATGATCATAGAAATTATCTTTTTGTGTTTTAAAAACAATTATGGCACTATGTCAATGCTTTAGATCTCAATGTCTAGTAATGAAATGGAAAAGAAAAACTTTTTCCACACACAACAAAAATTGCCCATATTTGAAATGAATCTCAAAGAAAATACTTAGTGCTAAACCATGCTTAATTATGTACATAGAACAAGTAATAATAACTAGCTAACCAACCAAGATTATAGTGTGGTGGTTGAGATCCCTTTATTCTTAACCAGAGATCTCGTGTTCGAGACTTGAAAATGAAAAAAAAAACTTGTTGGGAGCACACCAACCCCAAAAATAGGATCTGTAATGCGTGTATCAGGATTAATCGAACTCCAATACCAATTGTCATTTAATACAAGATGACACTCATACAAATGGACAAGGTTAGAATAAAAAGGAAAAAAACATGTATTTTCTTATAGGGCAATGAAGTTGAGAGGTAATTTTGCATGAATATAAACTAATAATAGTTCATTTACTTGCATTTTTTATAGTACATATCAACCCACCAAAGCCACAACAGAAACTAACCCTAATAATTATTTTGTAAAAAAAAAAATACAGTAAAATCACTGTATATATATACTGATTATATACTTATAATATACACTGGTATACACCGGCGACGACTATAATCTATTACGATTAAGAGAGTGAAATATTTATTGGTACTTATTTAAATTCGCCCCGCTGGCTCATTTAAGAGGGAGTACTTATTCCTCTCTGAAACTTTTTTATTCTTAAAATTCAAACTCGACACCTTTGATTAAAGGCGAAGAAATCTCATCTATCTTATTATACCTTGCAGCGATACAAGTAAGTCATTAAAAACACATACTCTCCATCGAAATTATGGACTGACTAATCTAAAATTTGTATCGTTAACGTTAGAAACTTGTTTATTCCCATGGAATTAGAAAAGATTGCTTGTACTGAGATGTGAAAGGCCTATGATATGATATATAGTTTTTGTGGTGTGAAATCAATTATATAAGTTGATATTATCCTAAATTTTGAACAATACAAAATTAAATAAAATTTAAGATTGGAAAATCTAAACAGGGATTTTAATATAAGATAAAATAAATTGAGAATATTTGATATCACAATAGTCAAGATTCTCAAGCTTTTTTTGTCTACTAAAAAATATACACTGTAATCTTTGATTCTTTTACTTTTTTTCGACTTTCCGTCATATCTTTTAATATAACCACTAATATATTTTTTTTTCGGGGGTGGGGGATTGAATTAGAGGATTTTTGGATTAACTAATATTTTTTAAACTAATGTTTGTGACTATTAGTATCCAAATATAGTAATAATTTGGTTTGGCCTTTTCTTTTTGATATAATTATTATATTCGAATTAGCTTGCGCGTATATTTCTATCAACTATTTTATCGAATATTTATTACGTATTAATCTTCTACGAGTATATCTATCGGATAATTTTGATCATTAAGGTTTAGATATATAATAAAAATTATCTAATATTTGATTTGAACGCTAGTCTTCAAGATATTATATAATTTGGTTGATCTTTTTATGTTCATAAGTCATAACGATGGTAAAGTTGAACTTGAACCTTTGATCTTCGATTTTTTTTGTCACAACTAGCTAGAACTTGAAGATTGGTCTGTAAGAATTTGATTGATATTTTTTATATATAAATCTCGATGATATCATCACTAGTTTATGTGCAATATAACTATACTATCAAATGTTTGCTACCTATCTTTTACCAGTACGATTACAAAATAACTTTATCTACCAAGACGTCAGCAAATAAGAAAAAATATATCACCTAGTATTTATCGGCTCATCTTTATCTTAGGTTATAAGTTGTAACAAAAAAAAAAAAAAAAAAAAATCCAAATGTTTTTTTACCA
>JAJOOO010010093.1:0-13704 GCA_029582685.1 Solanum piurae
TGCAATTAGATTTCATTATTTTTGAATTGATGTTCCTGTTTCTTGAGGTTACTACTTTTTCATATTTATGTTCCTGGTTCTTGAATTGACTTACCTGGTTCTTGAATTCTTGAGTTGATGTTCCTATTTCTTGAGGTTGCTACTTTTTCATATTTGTATTCCTGGTTCTTGAATTGATGTTCTTACATTCGTCTTCTTCCCGTTGTTTTCCCTTATTTGTTCACATGGTGGTAGCCAGATCAATTTTAGGTTTGTGAGAACTTACAGCATAATGTTTGAAACAGATAAACTTCTGATGTACAAGGTTTCTCTTGTATGTTTCTAATTAAAATTATTATAGCTACACTACCATTGTGCCATAAGGCTAAATTTTAAGTATAAAAATTGATCTTGGTACTCTTTACTCATCAAATATGGACAGAACTCATGTTTCAGAGTCCACATATTTGACCAAGACGCTACTGAGAGTTCAGCTAAGATGAGCTAAGTCATCTGAACTTCCCTATGGAGCAAAAGACGTAAAATTGCATCTGGAAGGATTAAACTTTGGTGTTGCTATGAAACAAGATGCAGAACAAACAAATTACATGATAGACAACTAGTAAATGCAAGGAATTTAAACCTATTGGGCAGTAGCAGTTTAACTAAGTCATTCGGTGGCAAATTAGTCCGGCAAAGTATATGATTACTTCTGGACATTCTGCAGCGAAAACTGGGGGTGTGACTATACCAAATAATACACAATAGGCAATTGAAAACTAAAAACTTCATTTCAATGAAAGTCAATATACAGAGACTCCAGATGCATTTGGACCAGTATCTTCAAATAATATCAATTGCAAGACTAGCTGGTTTGTTTTCCAACAAAATATTGCAAGTTTGAATTTTTATGTGCATCATATTGAGAGCTAATTTGATAAATTGCAGATACAAGGAAAACATTCACCGTCCAGCGATGGGAGAATCTGTAGAGCGTGGATGGTATGATCATCGTAAAATAGGACAACCGAGTACGTGTACTTCAGAAGCGAGCAGGACCATTAAAGCTGCCAAAATGTTCATGCCAGTAAATCCTTACTTGCAGATTCTTGAAAAATATAACATTTACGGAACCGTATTCTGGTAAGCCTTTGTCCCTATACATTAATTAAACTGAATGTGTCATTTTTTCTTCTGTAAACTGATTATGATGGTATCATGGAAATGAAACATTTAACTTAAAATTACTTGGAATAACTGGATGTGATAAGAATGGAGTTGGAGGTTCAAAATTGGCTTTGGAGGAGGAGGAAGAAAAAAATGAACATAAAAAATGACATCTTTGTATATCTCAACATGATCTAGTATAAATGTCATGAAATGTTTCAGACTGCAAGTCTTAAAGGGTTTTAAAAATGTTTGGTTGTTCGGTTCGCTGACAAAACGTGCCTAAGGGCAATTTTTGGGACTGGAGTCTAGTTTATTTGCATTCGAATGTTAAACCATTATCTGGTCTACTTCTTTTAGAATTGCTATGTTTGCTTGGAAAACTTGGAATGGCCATGACTTCACTTGCAAAACACTGAATTCTTTATGTTTTTCTCTGTTCATCCTATTTATGTGAATTAACTCTATCTCTAAAGATTTGGTGTTGAAGACTTGTGCAACTGCTATTGTGATGACGGAAAAGCCTTACTGAAGATAGATAAAAGAGCAGTCTTTTTCGAAATGTTTCATCTTATAGTCACTAGTGCACTTGTAATATTCTGCTTCTGTTCATCATTTACAAGGATTTTAGTGAATCCCAGCTCATTTTCTTGCTGTTTTCGCTTCTTCTTTTGAATCTCTTAATTTGTAGAGAATCCTAGTCAATTTCTTAGGCATATATCAGAAGAATCATCTCATAAATCCACTCTAAAGTGTCTTTCTAGAGGCACTTGGAATGTGAAACTACAATGTGATGAAAGGGGGCTTGCTTATACACAAAGGTTGGAAGAAATTTCAGAATAATTACCAATTAGAATATGTGGAATTTCTCGTGTTTAGGTACGATGGCGCTGCTATTTACAGTAAGAATTTCAGCAAGAATGGACTTGAGAGAAGTATGAAGTTAACAACCATGGCAAAAAATCAACAAGCTGAAATATATGATGGGGGAAGGAAGCGAAGAAGGCCAGCAAAATAACCTTACAGTTCCAAATTCCCTAAACAGACTTGTGTGGACGTCGAAAATGGCACAGGTTTAATGATTTGAATTCATACCCTTCCAATTCTTCTAGCTGTCGTTGAAAGGTAGCATATAATGGACTAATAGTGATTGGATTTAGACTCTTTAACAACCAAATTTTCCCTTGCTAAAGAGTTGCTGTTCTCTTGTAGTCTGATAATTTTATACATCCTTGTAAATTGAATTAACTAAACACTACTATGTTGTGTTTCCTCAGAAGATGGACCTCCAAGAAAAGGAGCTGCAATTGAAAAAGCAGAGGACCTTCTCACACCAAAAATTTCTCAATTTGTGAAATGCTTGAAAAGCTGCAATATGAAAAAGTTGTGTCTTGGTTAGTGTTTTCTTAACTAGTTTAAAGATTTTTGGGTTTTTTTACACAAACAGCCGTCCAGTTCATTAGTATACATGGCTTATACAGTGATTATACATTTATTATACATCCGTCAACTATTTTTAGCTTAAGCAATTGATTGTGCAGCTGTTAAGGTTTAATTTAGTAAGCTTTTGTTTTTCCTTTTCTGTTCATGCTTTATTAGTTCCAGGTGACCAGTAATCTATAAAATGTGTAACAAATTTTCTAATGCAGTATGTTCCAAAGTCTTTCTGTGAACGACTTTCAAAATCAGACAATAAGACTAACAATTGTTCACCATAAATCAGAAGGAAAAGAGTGGAAAGTATATTGTATATCACCAAAAGGATATCGCACTTTATGTGGAGGATGGAAACAGTTTTCGAGTGATAACAAGCTTAATAAAGGACATGTCTGTGTGTGGCTTAGGTCGCAGGTTCAAGCCCCACACCATGCAAAGCGAAGCCTGATATTTAAGTGGAGAAGGGTAGAGGGGTGGGCCCATTATCCACCGAGTTTAGAAGGCTGTTATTGGTCCAAAGGGGGGGGGGGTCACTGACAGATTTCTCAGTTATCAAAATAAATAAATAAAGGACATGTCTGTGTGTTTCAGCTTTCAATACAAATGAACTGAAGGCCTCATTTTCAACGATCATCCGGAATCTCTGTTGAAACTTGCTGCATAAAGATGTGCAAGAATGACCAGGAAAAAAATTGAATTTTTCAACTGATTCAACTTGGTCATTCCCTTTTGCTTGACAACAGTGAAAATGAAGGTAAAAGTTCGGGAGTGAGTAGTAGGGGATTTATGTCTGCAATCCAATACTTATGTTGGCTTCCCATCTTAGAGATGCTCTTCATTACACTGTTGGTACTCATTGCATTGTTGAGATTGTCAGTCATCGTCTTCTAGTCTCCTGGCTCCAGCTTATTTGTTAAGTTCGTTTTTCTACTCACTGGTACATAAGCACTCTTATTTGAAATTGATAAACTTCTGATGTACAAGGTTTCTGTTGTATCTTTCTACTTAATATTGTAATTGCTACACTACCATTTGTCGTAAGACCAAATTTTAAGTATGAAAATCTATGTTTGTTATTGCAGCGCATGCCAGACACATATTTGACCTAGCCGCTACTGAGATTGATTATCAATTTAGGAGTCATGGCAATGCTAAATTACGTGATTATTGGTCAGGATTTTTCTCACGGAAAGGATAAAATTGTTGGTGATAACAAGGATGGCGGGAGCTCTGTTGAAATTTTATGTGTTGACAGTATAAACTACTTTTTAATACCACTTAAAAGTTAAAATTGTATGTCATTATAGATATCAAGCATGGACTGACAAATGACAAAATTGTCCTGGTAACATAAAATCATGTATATATAAAGTTAAATCCAAAATCTAAATTGAAAAGTATAATATGATTGAAATGTTCACGGAAAACACTTACTCGTACCCGATATTTATATTTTTATATTAAATCACACAATTTAACTATATATAGAGTTACTAATCAAAAGGAGGAAACATAATGTCTTGCACTTTTAGTGTATCACATGTGAACGCCATAAAAATCTGTGTTTTGCGCCAAACCCCATCTGTTTGCCCTGTATAGTTTGTTAATTTTTCAATCCTTTTATGTATTGCAGGCACTATTTTTAGCTGCTTTCTTTATTATTATAGGTGGTCCTGTCCCACCTTCCAAATTTTGTAAAAAAGAAAACAGTATTAACTTCTTGTACTACTTTTTTCCTTTATCTTTTTTAGGAAAATTCTCCATCTTCATACTTTTTTTGGTATTAAATTTTGCATCTTATCTTCATTCTTCATTGCTATATGATAACTTAGTAAGGAAACTATGAATTCTGAAAATAATACTAATAATGTAGGGGAAGACTTAAACTTTATGAGGACATTATTGCACTTCTTTATTTTCCTTTCCATACATGCCTTAAAGCTCTTGTAAATTAACTCTAGCTCTAAAGCTTTGTGTTAAAGACAAGTGCAACTGATATTGTGATGATGGGAAAAACCTTTGTGAAGATAGATAAGGCACCACGTTCAAAACATAGACACGCGGAAGAAACTCAGGAGGAAGAGGAAGAACGGAATGAGTGGGCTAGCACAGTTAAGAAAAAGGCGTCATGTTCAAAAGGTAGTCACAAATTAAAGATTGTTATATTTACTTCCCTGTTTCATTTTATATGCAATTCAATTCTTTTCTTGTTAGTATGTTTATTGCAAAAATGACATATTTATGTATATTTGGACATGATCTTGTAGACTGTAGTTATATTCATGTCATGAAATGTTTAAGACTACAAGTTCTAGAGGGTTTTAAAAGGTTTGCTTCGTTAATAAAACAAGCCTAATACTTTAGATATGTTCCAAAGATCTTCTTTCTTTCTTAAAGTTCATGTTCAATGAAATACCACTACGTAAAATGAAACGGATGGAGTATCTCTGAGTTTTCATGCGATTTCTGTTTGTGAACCTGACCAGTTAACTTATTTGATTCAGCTGGATACCAAAGAGCCATTGCTAGTGCTCGCAAGGTGAGGGATAGCCATGACCAACTTGGGGCAGATATATTCAAAAGTGGACATGCAACGCAGCCAAGAAATCCTTACTTTATAGCGAAATTACAAGCAAAAAGGAGAGACCAACTAGTAATTAAAAGCTAATAACTATTCTAGTGAATGATTCTATAGTTCAATCTTATAGCATTCTCACTTTACAAAAAAATTATTCTAATTGCAGTACATTCCAATTGATGTGGTTAAAGCCTTCAATTTTGAACTCCTTTCGAGCATGACCATTCGCGACTCTACTGGCAGAGAATTTGAGACAAAACTCAAGAGTTGGAAGGATGGTAGAATATGGTTAATTGGAGGATGGCATAGTTTATGCAGGTGGAACCTTGTGGAGAACGATGTCAACTGTATTTGCGAATTTGTGAAAGGAAAAGGAAATAAAGTCCTTTACTTGCAAGTTCAAATTCTTCATGAAGGATCAGTTTCCAACTCCAACACAAAGTATAAGAAATTGTTTACTGCTACTTAACATCGCATTTCAAATTTTTATTGCCTTCAGTGCTGTTATGAGTTGACAGTTTTGAAGACTAAGTACTGCTGTTTGATGACAAAAATTGGGAACTGTTCTAGTTTGTATTAATAGTTCTGGCAATTAAGTCTATTAACTATTGTTAAGACTAAAGTCTGGTATATTTACATTTGAATGTTCAACCATTATTTGGTTTTCTTCTGTTTTAAATGCTCAGGGGGGTAAAGTTTGATCTAAATGCTTATATATCATTTGTGAGTTGTTTATAGTCATCACATCGTTCTTCAAGTTTTGGAAATATATCCATAACAATCTTGTTCTGAAATTTTATTTAAACCCGTTGTTGATGTGGCCAGACACATGGAAGAGGAAGACGATGAAGAAGAAGAAGATTATGATGATGATGATGATGATGAAGAGGAGGAAGAAACTGAATAGGACGAAGAAACAGAGGAGGATGAAAGGACTGGTACATTTAAGAAAAATGTGTCACGTTCAAAAGGTAGACACAAATCAAAGGTCTTTATATTTACTCGTCTATTTCATTTTCTACCCAATTCAATTCTTTTCTTGTTAGTATGTTACTACAAAAACTACATCTTTGTATATTTGTACATGATTTTGTAGTCATATAAATGTCATAAAATGTTTAGGATTACAAGTTCTAAAAAGTTTTTAAAAGGTTTGGTTGCTTGGTTCGTTGACAAAACGAGCCTAAGGGCACTGTTTGTTAGTTTTTGGAACAGCAGAGAAGAATAAAGTTAAACATTTTCTAACACTTCTGATATGTGTCAAAAGTCATCTTTCATTCTCAAGTTCATGTTCAATAAAATGCCACCATGTAAAATGAAACGGATGGTGTATCCCTGAGTTTGCATGAGGATTTTATTTGTGAATCCAACTTGTTAACTTTCTTGATTCAGTTGGATGCAAAAGAGACACTGCTTGCAAGGTGAGGGATGTCCCTGACCAATATGGTGCAGATATATTCAAAAGTGGGCGCACAACTCAGCCAAAAAATCCTTACTTTGTAGCGAAAATACGAGCAAAAAGGAGAGATCAACTGGTAACGAAAAACCTATAACTATATATTCTAGTGAATGATTTTATAGTTTAATATTCTAGCATTCTCATTTAACAAAGTCGTTTTTCCTAATTCCAGTACATTCCGATTGATGTGGTGAGAGATTACAAACTTGAACTCCCTTCAAGAATGATCATTCGCGATTCTGCTGGCAGAGAATTTGAGACGAAACTCAAGAATTGGAAGGATGGTAGAATATGGCTTGCTGGAGGATGGCACAGTTTATGTAGGTGGAATCTTGTGGAAAAAGATGACAGGTGCATTTGTGAATTTGTGAGAGGAAAAGGCAAAAACGGCCTTTACTTGCAAGTTCATGTTCTCCATGAAGGATCAGTTTCCGAATAGTGAACTTGTAACAAGTAGTGTTGTTTGTTGACAAATATTGAAGGCTTATCTAGTTTGTATTGATAGCTCTGACAATTAAATACCTGTTGATTGGTGTTAAGACTAAAATCTGGTTTATTTACATTTGAATGTTCATCCATTATTTGATTTTCTTCAGTTTTAAATGTTTACATATCATTTGTGCAATTTTGGAAATATCTCCATAACAACTTTGAGAAAATAAAGGAGAAAGAAGTCAATTATGCTGCTTCTTTAGGCTAAATTTGGACAAAGGTACCATGGCCCACACCCACTTTCCTGGCTAGTTTTACAAGTTGATGAGTTATAAGATGCCTCATCCAATTTTCTTTGTGAGCCAACCATCTCAACACTCCCCTTATCCATTGCTCTCATATTCACCTCACAAAAAATAGTATCCCATGTTCACCCTTTTATTATCTCTCTACTTTGGCAAACTTAAAGCATTCCACAAGCCATCACAACCAGGTAAAAGCCCAATCTTTTTAGTTTTCTTTTCCAAGATTTTGTATAAACTTGTTACAACTTCAAAAAAAATTGTATAGGTTGGTGGTCAGAAAACAATGGCAACAATGACAACATTCTCTGCAGCAACAGTAAGTTCAGCAGCCATTATAGGCACAGGCAGAAACTCTTCCCAGAAAGGAACCAAAGTGAAGTACATTAGTGGATTGAATTCATATGAAGGGCTTAAGGCAAATAACCATGTTGCCTCGTTAGGCCTCCCTATGTCCACTGAACAATCTTTTGCAAAGATTGTTAGCTCATTGAAAACCCCATCATCACAAGCCAATGGTGGAGCTTTGTCCTCTACCTGCAATGCTGCTCTTGAGATTTTCAGGATTGCTTCCATTATTCCTGGCTTGGTTCTTGTTGGAGTTGCTGTTGGATTCGTCCTCCTCCGAATCGAAGCTACTGTAGAGGAATCTGAATGAAACTTTGGTCTGTTAAACATTTTCTTTTTTCCTGCATCAAGATTCACTCTCTTTCTAATTCCTATAATCCTCTGTACTGAGGTAGAATTGATTTGTTTTGGATATATATGTTAAACTTATAAGCTATGAGTTCTTCCAGAAACTCTAACCCTCTTATTGTATACTCTTCTTTCTAAATGCTATGTGTTGCCTGGCAAGATTTTCACCTGTAGGGCTCTGGACCATATAAGCAATACCATCTATCTAGCTTACTCTCATTCATTATAAGAATGTAATTGAATTCCCTGTTACTTCAAGATTATGGAAAATTGGAAAAAAATGACTTCGAAAAGCTCACCAAATTGCAAGTTGGTGGGAGGTTATAATTTGCTTGCGTGTCGCAAAACTGATGAAAAAAATTAAGTATTTTCTGTCTCCTTGAGTTGGAGATAGTTTTTGGTTGCTTGAAAATGCATAAATAAGAAACTGCAATCATACATCTTGATATACATGGCATAAAATTGTGTGTAATACAAGTTCCAACAAGGTAACAAGTTATTCTAATAGATGTCCTTGTATTACTTCACATTAGTTCTAATACTCCACAGAAAACTAGTACCTTGCTCTATGATGAGAAAACTATAAGCATTCTTCTATACTGGACTTTTAAAGAGCTTCCATCTTTTGTGCCAAAAGATAGATACTCTTGGTCGTTGACTGCCTGCTACTTCCTCCATAGTTAAAGGAAGCCATATATATCTAGACTCACCCAAATCATCTGGATTCCAGCGATCTGCCATGAAAATAAATGAACCAGGAGAAATGGGGAGCACGTATGTGCTCTGAGCAAAGAATGTGGTGACTCGAAAAACTTTGTTAGCTCCTATACATGGGTTGCCTATAGTCTCCCATGGACCCATAATTGATTCAGCCACATGAGCCAGTGCCTCATTTGGTGCCCAACCACTGCATCCTGATGTGATCATGTAGTAAGTTCCTTGGTACTTGAACAAGGCTGGGGCCTCTCTAAACTGCCCCACGAGAACCTTTGACATAACATTAGTAACATCTACATAATCTTGATCAAGAAGACCAATATGAAGCTCCCTGTTGTGTACAGAGGAGTAAATGACATATGCCTTACCATCATCATCTTTGAACAAAGTCATGTCCCTACTTTCAAAACCATGAGGCCTTTTACTGTATAGATATCGAAAAGGACCAGTAGGGGAATTGCTTATGGCAATTCCAACAGAGGCTTTGGTATAATTTGAATCATCAATGTGCATCCACATTGCATATTTACCTGTCTTTTCATTGTAGATCACTTTAGGCCTCTCCAGCACTTTAGACTTATGAAGGTCATGATCCTCATCATGTTCATCCACAGCTAGTACAATACCCTCATTCTTCCAAGTCCACAAATCCTTAGAAGAGTAGCAGCCAACACCAATGATGTCTACCCGGGCTACATTCTTCCCAGGAGCTAGATAAGTAGGACCATTCTTGTACTCGCCATACCAATAATATATTCTTCAACTTTCATCATAAAGAATTCCACCCCCATGAGCTTGAATAGGATGTCCATCAGTATCTAACCAAATTCTCCCAGGGTAATAGTAAAAGGTGTCATCTTTAGTATTCTTTCTAGGGTCTATGCTAGTTCTCATGTCAGGAAAGAAAATGTATCTGAGTTTAGAAGACTTATCAAGGAATTCATCAATTAGCATGTTGGCTAGTGAGGATTGGCTTCCACTTGATTGAGGAATTTGGATCTCCTCCAACTCTTCGTATCTTTCTTGAATCTGCCCTTTTTGAATACCTCTATAACTACCCAAAGATGAGAAATGAAGCAAAATCAAGAACCCCACCAAGCTACAAATCAGTAAAGGGTATGAACATCTGTTTCTTGATGAGAATCGAGCCATGGGGATTGCAGTTAGTGGTCAGAACTATCTATCTGAGTTGTTCTATCAGAAGAGAAAAAAACATTGGAGTAAAGTTGGGGCTAAAACAGAAGTGAAATTGTTTATTGTATTTCCTGGATCTCGAGACAAAAACAACTTGATCCTTAATACTTTATTGATTCTGGTATCTTCATGCTCTATTCAGCTTGAACTTTGTTAAGGGAGACTTGTACTTTTAGTTGAAATTTGGACAAATGAGTATTTGAAATTTGAAGTTTATTTGAGATACATTTTATTTGGAAAATATTTGAAGTTTTACTAGTGGAAGTAAAATTTCATCCAAAGACATTTGAGGAAATAGTTTTATTAACTTACCAAATTTCTTAAACAAACATTGTTTATAAGATTTTCTTTGGCCAAATGGGATCTAGGTATTTGCCCACTTAAAATGCTTTATTGGGCTTCATTTTCGTTTTCACAAGTTTGGCCGGAAAGCAATTGTTTTTTTAGTGGGTTTGTAATAATGTCAACATAAAATACTTTTTTTCCTTTTTAGTTGGTTTCAGAAAAAATTTCATTTTCTTAATTTGAAAATAATTTAATTTTACTTTTAATTTATTTTTGAAAAAAGATCAGTTTATAGCTACGAAAATATCTATCACTTATTTTAGATTTTGAAAAAAAATTCTTTTTCTTAAATATACATAGTGTTCAGTCAAACACTAACACATAAATTGAAGAACCTCCAATTCAAACCAAACATCTTAAGAAAAAACAATTTCTACAGTTCTTTAACAGCAGGTCTCTATTAATGATCCAAACTTAACACTTTTTCACAACTGGAAGAAATTTCGAGAAAACAACTTAATTAAGGGTAGCAGCTGGATCAATAAACCATTTGTTGTTGTCTCTGTATTTAGGATCAAGAAGCCAATGTGACTTGAGGGCTTAGGAATACAGAGAACTTGAAGTCTCACTAAACCAGACTTCGAGGGAAGCCCATAAGTTCCATTCTCTTTGGATCAGCCAGTGGTCATTGGATTCACAACAGGTTAAAGAAGCTAAACATGGATATAATTATTGCAAAATACACATGGAATACACCCACATAGTCTCTTTCCGGCCAAAAGCTATGGGGCAATGAAGCAGTGCATAGTTGGACTGTCATGTCGATCTGATCAGGAAAACTGTGAAAATGCAAGCCACTCAGGAGGGATGAACCAAAACAGTGTGAACGTTTCAGTTTCAGCAGGTATTTCAAGCCACGCAAGTCCCCTTTTATCCAAAGAATCACCAAGTAGTTATCAGCATTATGGAAATGACAACTATCCTCATGCCTTGAGATATTTATGCAAATCTCTCCCCATTTCCCTTATAATCATCATTAACCACAATAGACACCACCTTTACCTTGGAGTTCTCTATATGTATGTATAAACAAACACCATGACAAGATACCTTATGATGTGTCGTTTCTCCCCAAGAAATTATCAACATCACCGATCCCTTCAATCAAAGCAAGATAAGTGCTATCATCAGGAGTAATGCCTTTACTAACCATTTCTTTGAGAAGTTCCTCAGCAAGTACACCTTCCTGCTTTTTGCACAAACCTTGTATGAGAGCATTGTAAGTGAGAAGAGTGGGGTTAAACCCTGCACTTAGCATGTCATCACGAACTTTGAATGCGTCATCCATGTCGCCTCTCCTACTATACCCACTTATTAGAGTGTTATAGCTGATATGATCAGGTTTAATTTCTCTTCCCTTCATCTCTTCGAGAAGCATACAAGCTTCTTCAACTTTACCCTTCTTACAATACCCTTGCATCAGAGTATTGTAGGTAACTTCATCAGGCCGAACATTCATTTTATTCATCTCGTTCAATGTATCAAAAGCACGCTCAACGTTATCATTGGCACAATGGCCATCAATCAATGCATTGAACATAATTAGATCTGGAAATATCCCTTTCCGCAATATTTCAACAACCAAATCATCTGCTTCTTTCATCCTTTTCCTTTTGCCCAAGACTTTGATTAGTGATGTATAAGTGACAATAGTTGGTTGAAGACCCCTACTCAACAATTCATCATAGAACTTAAATGCCTTCTTTGCATTTCCCACCCTGCAATAGCCGTTGATCAATATGTTGTATGTAATACCATCAGGAAGTACTCTCTTCTCCGACATATCTTTCAGCAAATCATCAGTTTCTACCATTCTGCCATCAAGAAACAATGCATGGATCAACAAGTTATAGGTAGCAACACTTGGCACGATGCCAATCTTAACCATTTCATCCCGGTAAAAATATGCTTTTTCTAGGTCCCCTTTACTGCAGCATGAATCTATCAGAGTGTTGTAAGTCACAGCTGTAGGGATCAACCCAAACAATTTCATTTTCTCTAACAAGGAAGAGACCTCCTTTTCCCTGCCCTCTTTCATCATCCCTCTAACTAGAGAATTGAACGTATACGAATCAGGCTCAATTGCTTTTGCTGTCATTGCCTCAAAAATCTTATTTGCTCCTTCAATATCCCCCCTCAAACAATAACCATGAATCACAGTATTATACGATATTAAATTTGGCTTAACCCCTGAACACTGCATGTGTTCAATGAACTCCTTTGCCTTCTTAAACTTGCCTTCTCTACACAGAACATTGATCATTATATTAAACGTACATACAGTAGAACTCATTTTCATCCTAAACATCTCGGCATACACAATCCAAGCCAAATGGGTCCTATTCAATTTAAGAAAAAGACTCAACAAATCATTACAAGTCTCTACCTTTGGCAAAATTCCCTTGTGTTTCATCAAATAAAAGCACTTCAACGCATCCTCCCCCTTCTTCAATTCACAATACGCCCTTACAAGCAAATCCAACACAATTGAACTCTTTATCTCCAGCTTCTCCCGAGCACTCACAAGCCCATCAAAAGTCTCATTATGCGAAGCTAAGCGAGAACTGATCACTTGCTTGAGAAGGTGAGTGGCTTGTTTAGGCGAGGGGAGACGAGAGAGTATGGAAATGGCAAGGCAATAACAGGATATGTCTAAGCAATTAGGACTGAGATTTTCGATGAAAGTGAGTACTCGGTCAGGAGATGAACGAAGGTCTGGAAGGGTAGCTGAAATCAAGGTGGGGTTTAGTTCTCCCGTAACGTGTTTGATAAAATGCCACTGAGAAGAAGTGACTGATTCTCGCAGAACTTCGGCAGTAATAGGAATAGCAGGAGAAGTGGATTTGGATAGACTAAGTGTAGAGAAACGCCGGAGTGAAAGTGAACGGAGTACTTCCACACTTCTCATGTCGCTGCCGCTGCCCTACAGAGGTGGGGTGAAGTGGTAAATTACTAATGTTACTACTAACAATATACCCCTCTGCTACTTTTTATATGCCATTTTTTTACTTTGCACTTACATTAAAAAATGACGTAACTTTATCCTTCTACTCTTATTTAATTTTTTTAGAACTCAAGTTTTCAATCAATGAATATGAATTAATTTATCCAATGAACATGAATCATTTACTTAGCTTTTCTTAATTGGTCAAATGTATATTTTCAAGGCTAATAACTCACAAGGGTAAAAAAGAAACAATATGATAATTTATGCATTGATTTTATGTAATGACAAATATTATGGATCAACTATTTATAGAAAAGGATGACATATAAAAATAAACGGATGAAGTAGTATTCTCCGTCCTATTTTACGTGACGTCTTTCCTTTTTAGCTGGTCCAAAAAAATGTAACCTTACTATGATTAAAATTAATTTTAACTTTAAAAATGTTCTTT
>JAJOOO010010094.1:0-13203 GCA_029582685.1 Solanum piurae
CCCTGTTACGAACCTTAAAAGACCTTTGTGATCTTGAATGAGCTTATTATCTTGTTGATTGGAAAATACGGGCAAGCCTATGGGGAAGGATCATTCATGTAGTTGTTTTGAGAGTTATTTCTAATTCCAAATTATTAAAGTTGATGAATTTTGTGTGAGCATGAAATCATTTTTTTTATGTGAGGGCATTCGAAAGTTTTTGTTGAGCTTGAACTTGTATGTAAAGCAAGCATTGTGAACTTGGGAACATTTGATGATGTTTAGTCACAATTTGAAACTTAGAGTGCACAATTGAACATTGCATGTGTAGTTTGAACCTCTTGTGTGCACGTGTGTTAAGCCTTGAGTTGCACTGTTTGTAGACATCCATGTTGAACTGATTGATATTGAGTTTTACTTGAGGACATGCAAAAGTTTAAATTAGCATGATCATATTGTTGAAAATTGAACAAACATTGAATTACTATGTGTTATATATTTTCTACTAGAATATGGATAAGCAACACAAAGTAGATTGTGGAGATGCAATAACGACAGTTCCAATATCTTGTATCGCACCTCAAGGTTATGTTTTAGAGGTAAGCTTTTAAACTTTCCTTCATTGTTTAGCATAAATGTTTTAAGATGCTTAATTTTTTTCATTTTAAGACATTTAGGGAAATCTTTTGATGCATTTTGGAATAACTTTTTTAATGTTAGTTCTCTTATGGAAGAAAGATTAAGTTATCTCACTAGTCTAAGGCTTCATTTGTATTTTTAAGATTTTAAATGTCTAAGTCTTAATGCAAATCTAATGATAACATGTGCAATAAAAAAAAAATTATCACCTCAATATTAAGATTATGTATTAAGATATGAATTATAAATAGTTAAGATATCATATTATTGAACTCGTAAGTATCCTTATACTTAGTAGTATAGAACCACAGAGGCTTTACTTTAGTGAACCTCTAGAAAAAATCATGCTCATTTCCAATCATCAGCGACCTAAAAAACATCCGTGTCTCGTAAACCTCATCTATCTACGGATCCACACCACCAAAATGCTCGACCCATAGATAACCTGAGTGATCATATCTGATGAAGTTGGTGCTTGTGCAACAGTCTCCTAAACTAGTGTCGTTGCTTTCTCTACTGCTATATTAAGAGTATATAGAAGTCCAGGACTTAGACATATCTCTAAATCATGCTCATCTTTATATATATATATCACATGTATGCCTAATATTTAGTTTCATATACCCGGAAAATGTAATAATACTATATTGTATCAAACTATTGTGTATGCAATAGCGCTCTTTTTTTTGTTTTGTTTCTACATATTGTAATTTAGTAGTTGTAACGCATAATGCATGCTTACTAATTATAGATTTTTAAATAATAGTAGTGTAAATGTATGTATGTATTTTAGTAAGCGGGTAATTTACATCTTTTCAGAAACTTTCTTCATCACTTCATACAAGTTTTTAATTTATGAAAGATCTAATTAATTATTTTTTTCAAATTTGCTACTTGAATATGTATAAGCAATACAAAGTGGATGGTGATGAAAATGCATCATTAATGAAAGTTCTCATATCCTTATCACATCTCAAGAATAAAAAGTTAATGTTATTGAGGTAAGCTTTTGTAAAATTCCTCCGACTATAAGGTGCTTTCTTGAAAAACTTTTTATGTTGATTTTCCTTTTTTAAGGTAAGTCCTACATTAATGCCAAAAAAGGATAGGTCTCAAGATATATTTTGTCGATATGATATTATTTACTATTATAGAATTAATGGTTAAAGAGAGTTTTTTAGTTTAAAAAATAGAATAAAAGTAAAAAATATGCCTCATATTTGTTTTAAGATCATATATAAGACGTCTAAAAATGAATGTGCATATGAATGATAAGATGTGCATTAAAAATCTCTGAAGATGGCATATTAAAATTTGAACTCTAAGTTATAAGACTACTTATTATCGAACTATGAATATGTAAAAAAATTCTTTCAATGAAAATGTAATAAATATATAGTTTAGAAAAAATGGATAAATAATACTAAAGTAAGACCATATTTACAGTAACACATTCATACATTATGGAGGACCTAGTATCCCCTTGCATATTTTTTTAAAAGCATCCTTTTTACATTTATCCAATGTGACACAAGCCGAAATTCGATTATGAAAGAATATAACGATTTATGAGATTAAATTTCAATTGAAGTGTGAATGAAGGGTCACTATTTTTACTTTGTTGGAAGAAGTTTTCTAAAAGACGGGGGCGTGAGGTGAGGCATTTTATGTTGTTAGGGGAGAGGCGTAAACTCCGAGACACGGGGCGTAAGGCCCACAGATATACGGGGCGTAATATCATGCATATTAAATTTTATAATTTTATTACAAAGAAAATAAGCAAAAGTAAAACTTTCAATGAATTTACAAATAAATTTTAATAAATAATCTATAATATATAGAAAACAATATTATGATTTTTATTTGAGAAATAAATAAATAATAAAGAAAAAATGTATTATAATTACTATTTGAGAAATATCATTAAACCGATAAAAAAAATATTTTTGAAACCACTGGTTGAAAGAGTTCAAATGAGTGATAACGTCCAAACTCCTTTGTTTTTACCTTTAAATCAACATGCATTTACAAATGATATAACAATGAGTTGACTTCTTTTTTCTCTCACTCGATAAATGCCCAAGAAGTCCCTTTAAAAAAATTTAAAGGGACTTCTTGGGCATTTATCGAGTGAGAGAAAAAAAAAATTAACTCATTGTTATTTCATTTGTAAATGCATGTTGATTTAAAGGTAAAAACAAAGGAGTTTGGACTTTATCACTCATTTGAACTCTTTCAACCAGTGGATTCAAAAACATTTTTGGCGAGATTATCGAGTTGAGTCTCAATGGGGAGGGCGTGGTAGAATTTGGGGCGTAAGCTCCGAGAATAAAAACGTAAGCCCTAAACGTAAAAACATATGCCCTGGACATTAATTTTTTAATTTTTTTTAGAACTTTTTTTTCTTTAAATATTTTTTTTATCAATTTAATGATATTTCTCAAATAGTAAATATAATACATTTTTTCTTTATTATTTATTTATTTCTCAAATAAAAATCATAATATTGTTTTCTATATATTATAGTTTATTTATTAAAATTTATTTGTAAATTCATTGAAAGTTTTACTTTTGCTTATTTTCTTTGTAATAAAATTATAAAAATTAATATGCATGATATTACGCCCCGTATATATGTGGGCCTTACGCGTTGTGTCTCGGAGTTTACGCCTCTCCCCTAACAACATAAAACGTCTCACCTCACGCCCCCGTCTTTTAGAAAACTTCTTCCAATAAAGTAAAAGTAGTGATCCTTCATTCACACTTCAATTGAAATTTAATCTCATAAATCGTTATATTCTTTCATAATCGAATTTTGTCTTGTGTCACACTGGATAAATGTAAAAAGGATGCTTTTAAAAAAATATGCAAGGGGATACTAGGTCCTCCATAATGTATTAATGTGTTACTGTAAATATGATCATACTTTAGTATCATTTATCCATTTTTTTCTAAACTATATTATTACATTTTCATTGAAAGAAACTTTTTACATATTCATATGTTCGATAATAAGTAGTCTTATAACTTAGTGTTCAAATTTTAATACGACATCTTAAGATATTTTTAATGCACATATTATCATTCATATGCGCAGTCATTTTTAGACGTCTTATATATAATCTTAAAACAAATATGAGGCATATTTTTTACTTTTATTCTATTTTTTAAATTAAAAAACTCTCTTCAACCATTAATTCTATAATAGTAAATAATATCACATCGACAAAATATATCTTGAGACCTATCCTTTTTTGGCATTAATGTAGGACTTACCTTAAAATAGGAAAATCAACATAAAAAGTTTTTCAGGAAAACACCTTATAGTCGGAAGAATTTTACAAAAGCTTACCTCAATAACATTAACTTTTTATTCTTGGGATGTGATAAGGATATGGGAACTTTCATTAATGATGCATTTTCATCACCATCTGCTTTGTATTGCTTATACATATTCAAGTAACAAATTTGAAAAACAAATTATTAGATCTTTTGTAAATTAAAAACTTGTATGAAGTGATGAAGAAAGTTTCGGAAAAGATGTAAATTACCCGCTTACTAAAATACATACATACATTTACACTACTATTATTTAAAAATCTATATTTAGTAAGCACGCATTATGCATTACAACTACTAAATTACAATATCTAGAAACAAAGCAAAAATTAGAGCGCTATTGCATACACAATAGTTTGATACAATATAGTATGAATACATTTTCCGGGTATAAGAAACTAAATATTAGGCATACATGTGATATATATATATATATATGTTATATATATATATACATATATATATAAAGATGAGCATGATTTAGAGATATATCTGAGTCCTGGACTTCTATATACTCTTAATATAGCAGTAGAGAAAGCATTGACACTAGTTTAGGAGACTGTTGCACAAACACCAACTTTATCAGATATGATCACTCAGGTTATCTATGGGTCGATCATATTGGTGGTGTGGATCCGTAGATAGATGAGGTTTACGAGACAGGGATATTTTTTAGGCCGCTGATGATTGGAGATGAGCATGATTTTTTCTAGAGGTTCACTAAGGTGAAGCCTCTGTGGTTCTATACTACTAAGTATAAGGATACTTAGGAGTTCAATAATATATTATCTTAACTATTTATAATTCATATCTTAATACATAATCTTAATATTGAGGTGATAATTTAAAGAATTTTATTGCACATATTATCATTAGATATGCATTAAGACTTAGACATTTTAAAATCTTAAAAAGACAAATGAAGCCTTAGACTAGTGAGATAACTTAATCTTTCTTCCATAAGAGAACTAACATTAAAAAAGTTATTCCAAAATGCATCAAAAGATTTCCCTAAATGTCTTAAAAGGAAAAAAATTAAGCACCTTAAAACATTCATGCTAAACAATGAAGGAAAGTTTAAAAGCTTACCTCTAAAACATAACCTTGAGGTGCGATACAAGATATTGGAACCGTCGTTATTGCATCTCCACAATTTACTTTTTGTTGCTTATCCATATTCTAGTAGAAAATATATAACACATAGTAATTCAATGTTTGTTCAATTTTCAACAATATGATTATGCTAATTTAATATCTTCTAATCTAATGTTTTCAGCTGGTATAAAAGGCTCAGAATACAAGGTAACTACTAACAAATGGACATTTCCTGAATACAAGGTCACTACTAATGTTGTTAAGTAGACTACTATTCTCCCTCAAGCTCTCATGCCAACACCTAGTCTCTAAAAAAATTAAATCAAATAGATAATATACAATTATAATTACTATCAGAAACATAACCCTAACTCTCAGCCCTCATTCAGACTTAACATTCACCATTCACGTGATCCACAACTCTACAACAAGCTATAGCTGAATCATCAAAGCCTTCAAATAACCCAGACATCTAAGGATCCCTCAAACATTATTACGACATTTAGTATGCACCCCAGTCTATAAAAGAACTACCCAAGCATTTAAATACACCCACCCAACAACTCAAGGACCAACATATGATAAATATAACACAATAAATAAGCCCAATGTGCTCACAAAACAAAAACTTAACAATCATGTCAATAAGAAGTAAACTTGGTTCTCTCATGGAATGGGGACACAAACTATTGGTGCACTTTACGTGGTACCCATGTCAATAGTTTCTATGTACCGGTGTGGTACCCGCACCAATAATATATGGATATCCCCATACTAGGCATGGTACTCGAGCAAATTGTTAGTATATACCAAGCATGGTATCTTAGCCAACCATGGGAATATCTTGTACTAGGAGTGGTGCTTGAGCCAACCATCAATCATACATCATAATCACAATGAATAAGAAAAATATACTTGTACACCAAAGTAATCATATTCATTGCAAACGAATGAAAATATTTATTAATCAAATGATGTTCATTCCTTTTCCAAAATCATATACCATGCATGCAATACCAACGATGCTTTTGACAAGCACATATCACATAAACGGAAAAATAAACAGCCATCACCTACCCAAAAAAAACATTTCCCAGATGATTCCCCGTTGACAGTCTTATTAACCATAGTCATCTATTATCATATAGCACCCACCATTCATCATCAGATCAACATTAACCAAGTAAATCAATCATCAACCTAAACTATAACTACCCGCAAATTCCAACATCTAGACTCTATGAGATCCTTCCTATCACAAATCACCATCCTTGAATCCATAATTCTATTCAAGGAAAGTTAAGAGTCAAGTGAAGAGAAGCCAAGAGTCAAGTTAAGAGAAATTCATAAGTTTTCCAAAAGTCTTTCACAAATGTTTTAACTTTGTTTTAAGACTTAAGCATTGAGTTGAGTAAAGAGTAAGAGTAAGCGTTCATTTCTTCAAAGATTATACGGGAACTAAGTATCCCCAAGAGTTAAAATATTTTTACATTTGAGCAAGAAAGGAAACACTGATTTCCAAGAGACCTTTTAAGCTAAGTTTTGAGTAATTATCTCAAACCAAAGGAAGAAGTTTTGTTTTAAAAACATATGAGCTAAGTATATTTTGGGAGTAGTATTGAGCACCGATATGGGGAGGCGAGTTCATAATAACTCAAGTCTCCATAAACCATGTAGCTATCATGGGTAGTAAAGGATCATACTTTTTTGATGACTCCTAAAGTGCTTTTTTTAACATAGACTGGTGGATCCACTTAGTTAAGGTGTTCTATATGAAGGCAAAGTATAGGAAGGTTCTGGCAGCGTGGGTAAGACGTTGTATCACCACTTATTCTCATAGTGGTAGTTGCCGGTTAGAGAAACTCCCGCAAAAACTATATTACTTTATTATATAAGTAAGTTGAGTTGTTATTGCATTTCTTTAACAAACTGAGTTGTTTTCTATAGTTTTAAGAGCTTTATATATATTGCATGTGTATCGTTGCTTTATATTAAGTTAAGTTATTCAAGATTTGAGTAAAGTCAAGGTAAGTGTTCCTTTCAGACTCTTTTCAAGCTTATGTTATATTTAGCATTCCACTCGCATACTCGTACATTCAATGTACTGATGCCAGTTAGCCTACATCGTCTTATGATGCAGACACAGGTAACCAGGATCAGCATCCAGCACCTCATTGATCAGGTTGAGGACTCAAAATCAATTGGTGAGCCTCTTTGCTTTCCGGAGGGTCCTCTTCATAATTGTTTAGCTTTTCAGTTGTTAGGATGATCGAGGGTCCTGTCCCGACATACCTCTTTGTTTTAGAGGCTTCATAGACAGTTAGTAGTCAGTTGTCTTTACATTATCATTTCATATGTTAAGACTTGATTTTCCACTTTGGCCAAGTTTAATGTTTGACTTTTAAACGTTTTAAGTATTTTATTAAAACAGTTGAGTAGAGATGCATTGAATCCTTGTATTATGATTTTAAGTCTTTCGCTAAGTAAGTAAGCCAGGCCAAGGGTTCGCTTGGGGCCAACAATGGTTCTCGAGTGCCAGCCACGTCCGGGGTATAGGCTCGGGGTGTGACAAACTTGGTATCAGAGCCTAGAGTTCAAGAGTCCTAGGGAGTCTATGAAGTTGTGTCTGTAGAGTCCTAGTTATCGGTGTGAAGAGTGCTACATCTATAATTAGGAGGCTGCAACACTTAAGAAATTACCTCACTTCTTTCACACTCATTTTGTGCGTTAGAGTTTGATATCTAAAAAGTTTCTTCTAATTCGCGCTTGTGCGTATGTTTCAGTTAATCATGCCCCCACGAAGAGCTGTAAGAAGTCTTCCTCCTAGGCGTAATGTTGAGGAACAACGGGTACATGATGCACCTGAAGTGCAACCCCAAGGAGAAGTTACCAATTATTAGTTCAAGGAAGCGATTTGAATGTTAACCCAAGTTATGACTAACTAGGTTGAGCAATAGAGAGGAGCTAGGCAGGAAGTGGATGATACTTCGAGGATTCGTTAGTTCTTGAGGATGAATCCTCCAAGTTTCATTATTTTAAGCACTACTGAGGATCCAAATTACTTTATTAAGGAGCTGCAAAAGGTGTTTGAGCTCATGCACATTGCCGATGTTGAGCGAGTTGAACTAGCTGCATATCAAATGAAGAATGTTGCTAGGACTTGGTTTGACCAGTGGAAGAAGGGTAGAGCTGAGGGAGCACCACTTGCGAGTTGGGCTTATTTTGAGGAGGCCTTCGTGGGGCATTTCTTTCCTTAAGAATTGAAAGAGGCTAAGGTACGAGAATTCCTCACACTTCAGCAAGATTTTTTGAGCGTTTATGAGTATGGGTTGAAGTTCACCCAACTATCCGGTTATGCTCAAGAGATGGTTGCGGACATAAGGAGTAGAATGAATTTATTTGTTGCTGGGCTATTGAGTAAGGAATGTAAGGTTGAAATTCTAATAGGTGACACGGATATAGCAAGGCTGATGGCCTATGTGCAGCAGGTTGAGGAAGAGAAGTTGAGGGATAGGGAGGAATTCATAAATAAGAAGGCTAAGACATGAGGGAATAAGTTCGGGGAGCAAAGAAATAATGCGAACCGGTCTTCTTCTCAGCAAAAGCAAAAGCGACCTTCTCCATCATTGTCACGACCCAAGGGTACCCTCTAGACGTAACACGGTGTACTTAACCACGAAAGGGTCGCATAAAAGCCCTTAGCGTATCCTGAACATAAGATAAATATGAAATACGGGAAAATTTAAAACTTTTACAATCGAAGTCATATCTCATAAAAACAACAAACGGAAGTCTTTACTAGAACCTTTGTCTCAAACCATCTATTTCAAATTCATGAATAAAAGTCTTGGGACGCAGCCCATACAAAGTCTAACAATCATAAAGAAATGACATAAGGGAATTGTAGGTTCGTCCACGAAGCTATGAGGACTCACCAACTCTTGAACTCTTCTTGATCCTTGGAAACCTAGCCTTCAAAGCAACTCAATCTCCTCAACCCTACATTTGGTTAGAATGTAGGCAATATGTGTTAGTACAAAATTTACCAAGTATGAAAGTTAGCACAACATAATAGCATCTCAAATGGTTAGTCAACATAAGACATACGCATAAGATATAATAACATAGTCATAACACAATCATCATAGTCATAGAATGGTCTCCAACATAAGCATCATATAAACATAAGTCAACATAAGACATAGTTAATGAACATAGGATATAAGTCATAATCATATAAGCATAAGTGAACCTTTGTCATCCATACCATAATAGCACCATTCTCAAGTAACCTCAAAAGCATACAAGTGCAAAGCAAGAATAGCATCCCATAATACTACCCAAGCCAAGTATCCCTTCTTGGTTATCTTAGTCATATTCTACATACATGGTCTAAGTCTTTAATCTTTTTTACCATAAGGTAACCATACTACCAAGTAACCTCAAAGCACACTTGTCCAATGTATGAAAGGCATCCCATACTACCCTTCACACTAAGAATAACCTTGAAGTCATCATAGTCATATTTACACTACTTTGGTCTCATTCTTAATTTATCTCATCAGGACAAAGGGAAATATCACCTTAGTAAATCATATCATGTTAAGGAGGAAACTATAGCACAATCCTATCTAAACATACATCATATAAGAGCAAACATCTCATGGGTCACCTTAAGGCAAGTTTGTGCCATGCATGAACAAGACCCCATAATCCTACCCATGCTAAGCTAGACACTTAGGTTCATCATTCATGTTCATCATCTCTTAACATCATACAGACAAGGGTAATCACCTCTTAGTCATGCATGAAGTGGAGAGGTATCTAGACCTACAATCCCAAACTAGTCATGCTCATGTTTATAAATGCAAGGGGGAAGTCACCTCAAGGGATAAGTGTTTAGTTCATCATAAAGGACAAGGGAAGTTCCCTCAAGCCACACACATATCAAGGAATCATAAAATCAAGGGTATTCACCTCTTGTCATACATATAAATGAATCATAGGTATTCGCCTCCATGTTTAATTTTAGGTGATACAGGTATTCGCCTCCATATCAATTTTATTGTGTAATGTAGGTATTCGCCTCCACATCCCCACATAAGGATCATAGGTAATCGCCTCCAAGACCAACATAAAGGCTAATGGGTAATCACCTCTTGCCTTGAGAGGCACACATACAAAAGGGTAATTCACCTCACACTCCCCCTTACTTAATCAATTAGGAGAAAGGGAACTCACCATACATTCCTAGCATGCAAAGGTCATTTATGGGAATCACCACAAGCCTCATCACATTTAATAGTCCTAAGACTTAGATTCATTTTAGGTGAGCAAACCTTTCAACCTATAATCATTCTATGTGAGAGAACCCTTAATGTCATATCATACTCATACCTAAAACCATATCTAGAATTATACATTAGACATTGGTATTATCATGACTCAAGTGAATCTATCACTTTACATATTCAAGCATTTATTAGGTAGGTTAGGGAAGTATAGGTGTTTCACCAAAATCCAACCTATTAGACTTCTATTCTCTTTTAGACTTTACTCTCAAAGCCTTAGCATGTCTAGATCATCACATTGCCTTTACTCTCAAAAACCTAGTGATCAACATTCATGACTACAAGCCTTATACTCAAAGCTTTCCATCTTGATCTTATCATTATACCTAGATTTCAAGGTATTTCAATCACATACTTCATTACTAGGTGATTCTAGTCATAATTCATAGTCATAGGCAATTCTAAGCATAATTCATCATAAAGTCCCAAATTCAGTCATTACTATTCATGATCTATCATGCATTCATAATTCTAGTTCAATTCATGATTTCATATTTCTATCCTTGAATAAGTTTTATACATGATGACAATCCTAGAAGATCTATCAAGAATCATCAATTTCATCTTTACAAGTGAAGATCAATCATACACAATAGATTCTAGTTCAATTCATGATTAAATAATCCTAACTTTGATCAATTACTACACATAACATTGAATTAGCAAGTTCACCTAAGAACCTTAGACATTGCCTTTAATGGCATAAACCCACAATTATCACATTAATCAATTTAGATTAGGGTTCATCATAGAAATCACATGAATTCATCATATTATCATTAAACAAGGTTAAATCAATCATAAGTAGGTGATATCCACTAGATTGCAATCATACCCAAGCCCTACCCATAATGTAAGAACAACCCTAGCTACAATTGGGTTTTTGATCCACAATTGGGGGATTACTAAGGGGGATCTATGGGTGGAAGAACCCATAGATGAATAAGCTTCACATACCTTAAATCAAAGCCCCAAACAAATCTTTAATCAATGGTTAAAATCTCCCTAAGCTACTGCCCTCTTCTCTTCTCTTCTTCCTCTTCTTCTTCTATTCTAGAGAGATGATTTTTGGAGAGAGTTTTGAGGTCTTTAGATGAATGAGTTAAAGTGATTAGTTTAGGGGTCTATTAGTATTATATAGGAAGTTAAATAACCTATTAACTGACCTACATTAACTCCTAATTAATAACTAACTTAACCCCTAAACACTCACTAACAGTTAAAGCTGAAAAACTATCTTGACTCACGCCCTGTCATCCATGGACTATGGATAGGACTAGTGTCCGTGGTTTGGACCTGAGGCTCATATTTTGCAAGCCAACTCAGGCCTGACCTACGCCCATGACCTACGGGGCGTAGGTTGATCTACTGGGCGTGAATTGCAACCGTAGGTCACAAAAATCAGCTTTTGTGGACTATTTTGGGGGCTGTTTTGGGGTCCTCCTCAAGGAACGCTTGGGTGGTCCTTGGGGAGTCGTACCCGGACTTTTAACCCCTAAAATTCCTATTCTAAGTACGGGAACAATTTCTTGTGGTTTTAACCCTCGTACAACACTCAAAAAGGCCCTAGAACTCACTAGTTCAACTCACTAAATTCTGAGGTGTTACATTATCCCCCACTTGGGAACATTCTTCCTCGAATGACACTTTCAACACTTCTTAAAGTCTTAAATCTAACTTATCAGCCCATTATGCATGCAGTACATCTAGTATGCACACAACCAAGGAAAAACTTCAATCCAAAACCAAACTCACTCAATGTAACTCAAGGGAGTAGGGACTATTTCTACCAACCCAAAAATGCATCAATTCTATATCTACTCTTCTTAAAGGAGGAACGACCATCTCCTAGCTAAGACATGCTCATCACATACTCATGGAGCCTAAATGCACATTACTTCTCAAAAGCATCCATTCATTAAGGAAATCTTTCAACTCTAACTAGGGCATGCTCATACTCAACTTATGAAGTCTATATACAAGTCTACAAATGCACTACAACATGAGGGAAATAACAATGCATATAAGCCATCCTAACAAGACCTAGGCAGTTTCATGAACATGCATAAATCATGGCAACACATAAAGCACACAATAACCCTACTAGATAGGCACACTATCCCCCACTTGGGAGTAAGCCTACACAAACTTCTAAACATCATATATGCTAAAATAACTTCAAAATCCAACATAACAAGTCATAAAAGACAAGAAATCTGGAAAAGTTTCTAAAGCATAAAACACATGCCAGAAGGGACATGAGGAGATCACTCTTGATCTTCCCTAGACTGGAGAGTTTAAGATATATTCTTCTTTGGAGCCTTTCCTCCCAAACCAAGTGGACCAGAGGAAGGGTAGGGTTGGGACCTACGACTACTATCCTCTTCATTTCTAGAAATCTTAGGACAATGTCTTATCTTGTGGTCCAACTCACCACAACCAAAACAAACATTAGAGCTAGCTAGGCATTCACCATCATGCCTCCTATCCCACTTACTACATCCCGATAATAGAATCTTACTACCATCATCTTGAGATATGGTGTTAGACACCCTCTTTTGGTTGGAAAGTTTTTGTTGGGTTCTAGGTTGATCATATCCCTCGGAGCTAGAATTGGAGAAATATCCATCATCGGCTCTAGCTCTCTTAACTTCCCTATTTTTCTTCCTAAGCTTTGCCTCCTAAACTTGTTGAGCATAAATCATTAGACGTGAGATGTCCACATTATCATATAGCATTGCCACACGACACTCTTCCTCAATCAACTCGGACACTCCGGTCACAAATCGATTCATCTCAT
>JAJOOO010010096.1:0-14024 GCA_029582685.1 Solanum piurae
TCTAAAATTCGGGTTAGACCCATTTCCCACTCAATTTGACCCCCTGAATAAGAATATGAAGTCGAATTTCCGAAATCATGCACGGATTTTGAGATATATGGAAAATACAATTATAGGTGTTTCCGAAGCACATTTTCGAGCATTTTTGGGATCGTTTCACCCATCAAGTGGGTTGGGGATCCTATTCCATCTATGGACCAAGTTCAATTTTCCTCTCTTTGTCATTTAACCACTACTGATTCAATTTCTTTCTTCTATCGCTTGGATCTTATTGCTCCGAACTCTCTACCGTTACCAGAGCTTCCCCCCGATTTCACCTCTCTACTATCTTCCTTTTAAGATATCTTCGAAAAATCCACTGCCTTACCTCCTTCTAGACCTCAAGATCTTTGAGTTCATCCACCAGATATTGAGAAAACAACATTCTGAATTCATAAAGGGAACTATTAGTTTGTCGTGATACCTTTTGGTCTTTCCAATGCACTTTCAACCTTTCAGGAGACCATGAACTCAGTTTTTAAATCATTTCTCCGCCAATTTGTTTTGGTCTTTTTCGATGATATCTTGGTATATAGCCAATTGTGGCCCGACCACCTGGACCATTTACAAAAGGTTTTTGAGGACTTACGTGAATACTCATTGGTGGTTAAATGTTCCAAGTGCCAATTTGGTCGGACCTCTATTGAGTATCTTGGCCATATTATTTCTTCCAAGGGACTTCAAGTGGATCCTGATAAGATACATGCTATTGTGTATTGGCCTACACCTCTGAACGTGAAGGATGTGCGGGATTTTCTGGGACTTACAACTATTATAACCATTTTGTTAAATCGTGTGCCCATATTGCTTCGGCGCTCACTGATTTATTGAAAAATGAAGCCTTTTGTTCAACTGAACTTGAGGTTTCTGCCTTTGTTAAACTGAAAGAGGCTCTTAGTATTGTCCCTGTTCTTTGCCTCCCTGACTTTCATAAGATATTCACGATTGAAACAGATGCATCTAGAGATGGCATTGGAGCAATTCTTCCTCAGGAACGGCATCCCATTGCTTTCTTCAGCCATACGCTTTCTTCTTGAATGCGTGTCTCTTCTACTTATCACAGGGAGATGTTTGCCATTACAAAGGCTCTTCAAAAGTGGCGTAAATATTTATTGGGCAGAAAAATTTCTTATTCTCACGGATCAAAAACCTCTCAACTCTTTGACTACTCAGGTAATCCAAACGCCTGAACAACAGAAGTGGTTAACGAAGTTGATTGGTTATGACTTTGAGATCTTGTATAAACCGGAAAATTGAACACCACTGTTAACGCCCTTTTCGCTGTGCCTGCTCTTTATTCTCTTACAATGGCAGTAACGGAATTTGACTTAGTGTCAAAACTACGGGAATTTAACAAACATGATGCCTCCTTAGCTGCTCTTCGCCAAAAACTTCAGGATGATCCTGCCTCCTTGTTGGATTACTCTTTCCATGGTAGCTTGATGCTTTTTCTCAATCGTTTTGTCATTCCCACTGATCTGACTCTTCGTAAGTTTTTGTTACAAGAATTCCATGCTTCCACTACAAGAGGACATGCTGGTCTAGCCAGAACATTTCATCGGCTTTCCTCAAATTTACATTGTCAAGGCATGCGTTCTGATGCCAAGGACATTGTTTCTCACTGCCAAGTTTGCCAACAAACAAAGGATACTCAATTGAAGCCAGTAGGACTTCTTCAACCCCTGCCGATTCCTGATGCCATTTCTGTGTATAATCTCCATGGATTTTATCACATGTCTTCCTCCTTCACATGGTTTGCACCACTATTTTAGTGATTGTGGATAGTCTTTCCAAGTATGGGCATTTTGTTGCGTTGCCCCTTTCTTTTACCAGTCAGAAAGTAGATTCTCTTTTTATTCGGGAGTACATCAAATTTCATGGTTTTCTTTCTAAGATTGTCACTGATAGAGATCCTCTTTTTGTTTATCTAATTTTTGGAAAGAAATCAACCGCCTACAAAGCACTCACTTAGCGAAAAGCTCAGCTTACCATCTTCAAACAGATGGTCAAACTGAGGCTCTCAATATGTGCTTAGAAATGTATTTGAGGTGTTTTTCTGCCGATGCTCCAGCCGACTGGTTTAAACTCCTTCCATGGGCTAAGTTATGGTATAATACAACCTATCAATCTAGTTCCCAAATGACTCCCTTTGAGGTTTTTTATGGTATACCTCCTCCTACAATTTCTCGTTATCTTATGGATGGATCCCATAACCTTGTTGTCGCGGGTCCCTTTAGACAACATGATTAAACTCTATCTCAACTGCGCACAAATCTGCTAAGGTCCCAAGAACGGATGAAATCTTTTGCCGACAAAGGGTGAAGGGAAGTTACCTTCAATGTTGGTGATTAGGTCTATGTCCGTCTTAGACCTTACCATCAACTATCAGTGCACCTTCAAAAAATAGAACACGCTCAGCCTTCGGTACTTTTGTCCATTCCAAGTCCTCAAACGTATTAATGAAGTTCCATACAAATTAGACTTGCCTGTCTCTTCCCGTATTCATCCTACTTTTCATGTTTCAGTTCTTCGGAAGTGTATAGGCACACCTGACCAACATGTTACTCCTTTTGAAATCTTGGATGAATCTTTTTCTATAGTTCTAATACCTGAATCGATTCTCCAGCAGTGCATGTTGCACAAGGGTAATGGTTAACTGGTCAAATGGCTTATCAAGTTGTTTGGCTTGCCCTATTCAGATGCCACTTGGAAAGCCAAGTCGACTATCCTTCAGTAATTTCCCCAGCTGAACCTTGAAGACAAGGTTCCTCTTCAAGGGGTTGGTAATGTTATGAATATGCATATTCTGAAAATTTATTATTTTCTTTGTTTTCCTTTTAGTTGCTTTTCGTAGTTGAATGGTTGTAGTTTTTAATTTTATCAGTAACTTTTTATTCCCTAAAAGCTTGTATTCCCTATCAGTTAATCAATACAAGTTGGTTCATATCAGACCTTCAAATTCTTCTCCACATATATTCCCAACAATTCCAAGATATAATTCCATAGGAAATACCACACCCTTCTCGATAGGATCCTTACCGACTTTCACAAATATAACTGGATTCCAGTCTCACCCTCAACCATTTACTTCTTTTCCTCAAAGTTATCCAGTAAACACTTCCATTAACCCATCCACCCAACTATAATTCCCTCAACTATCCAAAACAACCTACCAGAGCTTAGTTTCATACCCTTTCCAACCTCTCTGACTACTCCTATTAAACTTACCTCTACCAATTATCAGACTTGGTACTCTCTATGGTGTTTAATACTCATTGGGTTTGGCCTTACACATCACATTACTGATCAACCCACTACGTATCATCTGAACAATGAATGATGTATCACCAAGATTATTTTCTACGAAGTACGCTTATTGCTACTCTGTCTACCGAAGTTGTCTCTTTGGTCAACAATGCTGAAACTTCTTATGATGTTTGGAATACTCTATACAGTATGTACGTGAAACAATCACGTGCCCAGATTCTCAGTCTCCAGGATTCCCTTACCCGTTCCACCAAGGGTAGTCAAAGTATGTCTTCTTATCTTCAACATATCAAGCAACTTGTGACTACTCTTAATTCTACTAGAACTACTGTCACTCTTGATGATGTTACTCTTTATGTTCTTAATGTCTTACAACCTGAATACAAAGGTATTTCTAATTATATTCGGACTCGAGACGCCTCACTTCATTTTGATGAACTTTATGAAAAGTTGTGTGACTATGAGCAGCAACTCTAACGAGATCCCACTCCTTCTACTTTTCCATTGATGGCCAATTTTGTAGCCAATACCACCTCTTCAAACTCTCGGAACAATAGGTCTAGTACTGGATCTAATCAAGGCACCACTCAAACAAGGAAGTCATCACTCCAATGTCAAACAAGACAATCGGCCAATTTGCTAATATTCTGATAATCTTGGTCATGTAGTCAAGTAATGTCGTAAACTCCTAGCATCCTTTCCTTTCCTAAATCTATTTAACTCTAACAGTTTAGCCTTAGGTCCGAATACATCTACTCCACAACCGAATGCAAACATGGCTTCTGTAGGAGCGAAATGAAATCCAAATTGGTTAATTGATTCAGGGGCATCACATCAAGTGATAAGTGACCTGTAGAATCTCTCATTACATTTCAGTTATTCTGGTGATGATTTGATGCTAGATGATAGTAAAAAATTATGCATCACATACTTTGGTTCCACCAAACTTTCTTCTTTTAATCGTGATTTGCACCTTTCGAATGTTTTATATGTTCCCAGTTCGAAAAAGAATCTTATTTCTGTTTATCAGTTGTGTGCCTCTAATAGTGTCTCTATTAAATTCTCACCATCATCTTATGTGGCGAAGGACTATCAAATGGGGGTGCCACTGGTACATGGAAAGCCTAAGAATGGACTGTATGAGTGAGGAACCTATCCAGTTCTTTGAAGCAAACCATCAATCCTGCTGCTTTTCACAGTCAGTTTTCGTCTATTTCATCATGGCAAAATAGACTTGGTCACCCATCTTCACCAGTATTGCAGCACATTCTACGCGCTTTCAACCTTCCAATTGTTCTATTTCCTCTAAATTCTTCTATAATTCGTGTAAGTGCAATAAAATGCACAAAACACCATTTTGGCTTTCTTCAATAAAATCATCTTCACTGTTAAAGTTTATATATTCTGATGTTTAGGGTCTTGCACCTATTTCTTCAGTTGTTGGATTTTAATATTATTTAATATTTTGTAGATCATTTCACAAAATATGTCTTGATATATCCTATGAAAAAAAAGTCCGAGGTTTCTCAAATATCTCAACGATTTAAAGCCTTAGTTGAAAAATATTTCAATAAGTCCATCGTCCCCTTTTATTCATATAATGGTGGTGAATTTATCCATTTGAACAATTTTTTTCTTCTAATTGAATATCTCATTTTCTTACTTCACCATACATCCCTGAGCATAATGGTGTTGCGGAAATACACCATAGACATATTGTTGAAACCGGTATTACTCTTCTTCACAATGCCAACTTGCCTCTCTCATTTTTTTCACTTACTTCCCAAACTTTCCTCTATTTAATCAATCGGCTCTAACACCTCAACTTTATTATGAGTCACCATATCTTTGAATTTTCGGCGAGTCTCCCAATTATTATAAATTACGTGTGTTTGGTTGTCTTTGTTATCCATTGTTACGCCCTTATTCTCGCAACAATCTTGAAACTCATTCTTACCCATTCACATTTCTTGGTAACTGCAATAATCAAAGTGCCTACAAATGCTTTTATCCTCAAACACATAATTTGTATATCTTGCCATATTGATTATATTGAACATGTTTTCCCATTCTTTCTTGTTCCACCTCCCATGAGCCAATTCCAACAGAAGAAACTTCCAACACTTGCTTTCCACATCTATTGGCCTCCTCAATATCTTCTTTGGCTACATACAAATTCCAGTAAGTGTGCTTGTCCAGATGTGGCATCTGTTGTTAATATTCCTTCCTCATTGGATACATTGAGAATTACTACACAGACGCTAGATATGGGCATAACTCCTGCAATAGTTTAAATTATTTTTCTTCACCTGTTTCTTCAGCTCTACATGATTCATCACCTGTCTATAACACAGAACCAGGTGTCCCCATGTCATTGTCAAGTGACCAACCATTATCATCTACATCCAACAGTGAATCAAATATTGACACCTCACATGAGCTATCCACTAGTGAGCCAGTTTCTTCACCCGTCATTACCCCCTCCTCCAATTTTAAGTTTGAGACCTCAAAGTCTTTAACCTCTTGTTCTCCATCATCTACACCATTATATCTTTCTTCCACCAACAACACTCATCCTAGGATTCCTAGGTTCTAAAGCAACATTGCCAAACTAGTCTAGAAATTGTCTTCATGTTGCCACTACTTCATCTACCTCAGGTTCCTCTTGGTCAGTATCTACAAGCATCAAAACGGAACCCAAAAGGATTGATCATTCTTTAAAAGATTCTATAGGGAAGCAAGATATGATTGATGAGTTTCCTGCCTAATAACGTCAAGGTACATGGGCGTTTATGCCACCTCCTTCTGGTAAGAATATTGTGGGCTAAAAGTGGATTTTTAGGGTAAAAACAAATGCAGATGGAAGTTAAAATAAATATAAAGTGTTAGTTTCTATGTTTTAGGATTGTAGCTCTACTTATTTACTACAGTAAATTAGTCTTATTAAAATAATTTCTTTTCCTAGTCTTTAGGAGTTTGTTTATTTTTCAACAGATTTTGTGCTGATATTTAGGTAGTTGAAGTTAGTATTTTATTATAAATGTAAGTCTTCATTGCAGTGAATAATATAGACTTACCACTTCAAATTATAAAGGTTTCTTCTTTCTAGTTCTTCAGTCCTATTTTTCTATATTTATTCCTTCATATTCATAAGTGTTATGTTGTTCTTTGTCCGGTTTTCACTCAATTTAAATAACAATTGATATCAGAGCATTTTATTCTTGAGGGACCTGTGTGTGTTCAATCTATTTTAGTGCATTCTATGGATGGAGAAACAAGTTTTTCTTCAATGGCACCACTAGCTTTCAATGGAGAAAGTTATCAGATCCGGGCAGTTACAATGCAGACAAATCTAGAAGCTTTGGATCTTTGGGAGGCTGTAGAAGATGATTATGAAATTTTTCTCTTACCAAACAATCCAACAATGGCGCAAATTAAAAACCACAAGGACAGGAAAACCATGAAATCAAAGGCAAAGGCATGCATGTACACTGCACTGTCATCCACCATCTTCATTCATATCATGTCCCTGAAGTCAGACAAAGAGGAATGGGATTATCTCAAGACTAAGTATGAAGGAGATGAAAGGATTTGAGGGATGCAAGTGCTGAATTTGGTACGTGAGTTTGAGCTACAAAGGATGAAGGAAGGTGAAACTATAAATGAGTATTCTGACCGACTTCTTAACATAGCAAATCGTGTCAGATTGTTGGGTTCAAATTTTAATGATTTAAGGATCGTTGAGAAAATCTTTGTAACAGTACCTGAAAAATTTGAGGCTACTGATACAACCATAGAAAATACTAAGGACTTATCTAAAATTACAGTAGCAGAGCTCTTAAGTGCTTTTCAAGAACAAGAGCAACGACATGTAATGAGACAGGAAGGAGTTGTTGAAGGAGCCCTACTAGTAAGACAACAAGACGATGAAAAAAACAAAAAGAAGCTGAACAAAAAGATATAGGGAGGGAACAATGATAATTTTGCAAAAATCAAGAAGGCTAACTATCCCCCTTGTCGGCACTGTGGAAAAAAAGGTCACCCTCCTTTCAAATATTGGAGGATACCTGACGCAAAGTGCAGCAAGTGCAACCAGCAGGGACACGAAGCTGTAATTTGTAAAGCCAAAATTCAGCAGCCTGAAATTGAAGCTCAAGTTATTGATTGAGAAGAAGAAGATCAACTCTTTGTTGCAACTTGTTTCACATATCTTGATTCAAGTGAAAGTTGGCTAATTGATAGTGGTTTCTCTAACCATATGACATCTGAGAAAAAGTTGTTCAAAGAGTTGAGGAACACAGAGACAAAGAAAGTAAGAATTGGAAATGGTGAGTGTCTTTCGGTGAAAGGCAAAGGCACCATAGCCATTACAAGTTTCTCTAGAACTAAGTTTATAACAGATGTTTTGTATGTCCCGGACCTTGATCGAAACCTGATAAGTGCTGGTCAATTAATAGAGAAAGGATTCAACTTGTTCTTTAAAAACAAGGTTTGCGTGATAAAAGATCCATCATGCCATGAAGTATTTAAGGTCAAAATGGAGGGGAGATGTTTCTCACTCAATCCTTTGGAAGAGGAGAAAACTACTTTTTTTATTTCAGACAACTCTACAGAAGTTTTGGCATAAAAGAATGGGTCATTTTCATCATCAAGGTATGATGCTGATGCAAAAAAAAGAAACTCTTGAATGATCTACCATTCGTTGTCAAGCTTGTTTACTTGGCAAGATGAACAGGTTGCCCTTTCCCAAAACAACTTGGAGAGCATCAAGAAGGCTTCATCTAATTCATACAGATATATGTGGACCTCACAGAAAACCATCACTAAATGGTAGTCTTTACTACATAGTATTTATCGATGATCTAACAAGACTGACTTGGATTTTTTTTTCTTAAAATTCAAGTCAGAAGTTGTTGATGTGTTTTGTAATTTTAAATCAAAGGTAGAAAATCAAAGTGGCTGCACAATTCAGACTTTAAGGTGTGATAATGGGAAAGAGTACACTTCAGAGTAGTTCAAAATATTTTTGTGACAAAGCTGGTATAGAAAATCAACTAACTGTCCCTTATACTCTACATCAAAATGGAATAAGTGAGAGGAAAAATAGAAGTATAATGGAGATGACAAGGTGCATGCTACATGAGAAAAATCTACCAAGAACATTTTGGGTGGAGGCTACCAGCACTGCTGTGTTTTTGCAAAACAGACTGCGTTCTAGAGTCATGAAGGATAAAACACCATTTGAAGCATGGTATGGTCAAAAACCCTCATTGCAGTTACTTAGAATTTTTGCCTGTTTGTGTTTCTCTTATATACCACAGGTTAAAAGAGATAAACTTGACAAGAAGGCAGTTCCTGGCATCTTATAGGTTACAATACTATTTCCAAAGCATATACGGTCTATCAACCTCAAACGGAGAAAATTCTCATAAGTAGAGATGTTCACTTCATTGAGGACCAACATTGGAATTGAGAAACTCCCAAAAGCAATCCAATAATAGACACTCTATTAGATCCAAAATATCTAGTAGGTGATCTTCCTATTAGAGGCACGAGGTTGATCTCTGATATCTATCAGAGATGCAATACGGAAATTTGTGAGCCTGCAAGCTATTAGGAAGTAAGAGGGAATGAAAAATGTGTGGCTACAATGAAGGAGGAGATGATGATGATTGAAAAAAATGAGACTTGGGACCTGTTGATAAACCTCAAGATCGAAAGATCATTGGTGTAAAATGGGTTTTCAGTACTAAGATGAATGCAGATGAATCCATAAACAAAACATAAAGCGAGACTTGTGGCGAAGGGCCATGCTTAGATTTTTGGAGTAGACTACTCAGAAACTTTCGCACCAGTTGCTCGACTTGACACTATCAGACTACTTTTAGCCATTGCAACGGAAAAAAGTTGGGAAGTTTATAAACTTGATGATAAGTCGGCCTTTCTCAATGGTCTTCTCTAGGAGGAGATTTACGTTGAGGAACCAGATGATTTTTTCATCAAGGGGCAAGAAGACAAGGTTTATTTGCTAAAGAAAGCTCTCTATGGTTTAAAGCAAGCACCAAGAGCTTTGTATAGCAAGATTGATGATCATTTACATAGTTTAGGATTTAAGAAGAGCCTATCTGATTCTACACTTACATTAAGTGTTAAGGTGCGGACATACTTATTATTTCTTTGTATGTTGATGATCTATTTGTCATAGGAAGTACGACTTGTCTTATTGAGCATTTGAAATTGGAAATGATGAAGGTGTTTGAAATGACAGACCTTGGACTGATGACATACTTTCTTGGAATGGAGATCAAACAAAATGAAGACGGTGTGTTCATTTGCCAGAAAAAGTATGCTAAAAAAATCCTAAAGAAGTTACATATGGAAGATTGTCAAGTTATGAGTACTCCAATGAACCAAAAGGAAAAGTAGTCCATAGATGATGGAGCATAAAAGGTGGATGAGGCATATTATAGAAGTCTTATTTTCTACTTAATGTATTTGAGTGAACCATGCCTGATATACTATATGCAATGAGTCTTTTGTCTCGGTTCATGCATTGTGAAAGTGAAGTACACTTGAGAGCAGCTAAAAGAATTATCAGATACATCAAGGGAACTGTCAATTATGGTGTTAAGTTCCACAAAAGTCAAAATTTTAGACTTATCGGATTTTCTGATAGTGATTGGGCTGATTCATTTGATATGAGGCGTACTTAAGGTTTTCGTTTCAATCTCGGATCAGGAGCTTTCTCTTGGTGTTCCAAGAAACAAGATACAGTAGCGCAATCAACAACTGAGGCAGAATTCATTGCTGCAACAATAGTTGTAAAACAAGCACTATGGTTGAGGAAAATCATGTGTGATCAGAGTATGGAGCAAAAAGAAGCGACTGAGATTTATATTGATAACCAAGCTGCAATTTTTATTGCTAATAATCCAGTTTTTCATGGGAGAACTAAACATTTTGTTTTTAAGTTATTTTTCTTGAGAGACGTGCAGAAAGGTGGAAATGTGAAGCTTCTTTACTGCAAAAGTGATGAGCAGGTTGCTAACATTTTCACCAAGCCTCTTCCTCTCGACAAGTTTGAGTTTTTCAGAAAAAAACTAGGAATTTGCACATCCTAAAGCAAGGAGGAGTGTTAGTTTCTATGTTTTAGGACTGCAACTTTATTTATTTACTGCAGTAAATTAGTCTTCTTAAAATAACTTCTTTTCCTAGTCTTTAGGTGTTTGCTTATTTTTCAGCAGATTCTGTGCTGATATTTAGGTACGTGAAGTTAGTGTTTTATGATAAATGTAAGTCTTCATTGCAGTGAATAATATAGACTTACCACTTCAAATTCTAAAGCTTTCTTCTTTCTAGTTCTTCAGTTCTTTTTTTTTTATCTTTATTCCTTCATATTCACAAGTGTTCAGTTGTTATTTTTCTGGTTTTCACTCAATTTAAACAACATAAAGCACAGTTTGTTGCACAAGGATTTACTCAGAAACATGGACTTGATTATATTGAAACATTTTCTTCAACTGCAAAACATACAATGTTTGGGTTATTTTATCCATTGCTCTGTCTAACAATTGGTGTCTCAGACAATTTGATGTTAATAATGTTATTCTTCATGGTACTTTGACGGAGGAAGTCTAATAACAGATGATTAGAGAAGACTCCTTACTTTTGTAGAATTCTATTTTTGTAGTTCCTAATCCTCAAAATCTGTTGTACTATTTCCTTTTATTTAGGCTTTGTTTAATAGTCTTTTATCTTTTTCTTGGTATTGTATAGATTCTTTATAAAGAAGCCATATGGTCAATAATAAAAACACAATTTTTTCGTCTTCTGCTCTCGTCTCTTTAATATATCATAGCACTTCTAAACTCCGATGAGTTGATCTTTTTTTTATGCTAACTTGTCAAAATGGCCCCCAATACTTTTGTGACCAATGCTGATGGAGTCAATAACACCATCACTATTATCCCATTCAATCCTATGACCCAACTACCCATAAAATTAACTGGCAGTCACAATTTCTCTATGTGGAAAGCTCAAGTTTCAATGCTTATGCATGGTCACAATCTCCGTGGGCATCTGGATGGCTCCATCCCTGCCCCCACTCATCACATGATTACTCAGTCTAAGACTAATAGCCTTAAGCCTAAAAAATTACACACGGTTGTTCAAACCACTTCCTCCCTACCTAGAACCTTTAAGAAAACTCAACTACTCGCACAGTGGTGTGAAGATATGAAAAATGAATTTAATGCATTAGTTCGGAACTGGACATGGGAGTTTGAACCATGTGATCCTTCAAAAAATGTTGTAGATTGTAGTGGCTTTTCTGGATTAAATATAATCCTAATGGCTCTGTTGACAGGTACAAAGATCGTCTGGTTGCTAAAGGGTTCACACAAAGACCTGGACTTGATTTTCAATATACTTTTAGTCATGTGGTAAAGACTACAACTGTTAGACTCGTTCTTGCGATTACAACACAACAAAGCTGGCCCATTCAACAACTTGATATCAATAATTCCTTCCTGCAAGGTCTTCTTGATGAGGAAGTCTATATGTGTCAACAACCTATTTTGAAGCTTCTACACATCCGACGCATGTTTGCAAGCTGCACAAGGCTATATATGGCCTTAAACAGGCTCCCAGGCTTGGTACACTAAACTCAAAAATTACTTGGTTACTTTGGGATGTGTTAAATCCCAATCTGATTCTTTATTGTTCATCTTGCATAATTCTGAGCTTACTGTTTATGTTCTGGTATACGTTGATGACATAATTGTCACGGGTAATCAGATTTGTGGTGTTCACAACATCATTGATAATCTTGCAACCCGGTTCTCATTGAACTATCTTGGTCACTTCATTATTTTGTTGGTGTTGAAGTCTTACCTTATCATGGTGGTATTTTGTTCTATCAACAGAGATACATTACACATCTGTTGCAGGAAGCTAATATGTACAATTGCAAGGATGTTCCAACACCAATGGCTTCTACTTTTGCTTTCCTGGAGTCTGCCGAAGATTCTCTAGTTGATGGCTCTCTTTATAGGAGGATAATTGGTAAAACTTCATGACCTTTCTTTTACACGTCCGTACATTGCATTTGAAGTTAGCAAACTCTCACAGTCCATGCACCAGCCCTTATTATCACATTGGACAGCCATGAAGCGTCTCTTTTGGTATCTTTACTAGACATCTTCGTTTGGCCTTCAAATTGCTAATGAACATGATCACTGTCTTCTAGCCTACTCAAATTATTATTGGGCTAGAAATCCCCTTGATGAAACCTCTACCACAGGTTATGTTGTTTACCTTGGAAGTTCTCCAGTATCCTGGTCCTCTAAAAAGCAAAGATCTGTCTCCCGCTCCTCCACAAAAGTAAAATATCGGGCTGTTGCAGCTGCTGTTTCTTAAACAAATTGTCTAACAAGTTTACTCCATGAGCTTCGGTTTCATATTTTCACCACTCCTCGGATATTTTGTGAAACATTCAATACCACATACATTTGCGCCAACCCAGTGTTGCATAGTTGGATGAAGCATATTGCTATTGATTTTCACTTTATTCATGAACAAGTTCAAAACCAACATATCGCACTTCAACACCTTCACTCGGCTGATCAAGTGGCAGATATACTTACCAAACCACTTCAAGGAGCTTCTTTTGTCAAGCATTTCTCCAAGTTGGGTGTTGTTGACCCCACCAACTTACGGGGGCGTAATAAAGGATGATTAGAAAAAACTCCTTACTTTTGTAGAATTCTATTTTCTTAGTTCCTAATCCTCAGGATTCTATTGTACTCTTTCCTTCTATTTAGACTTTGTTTAATAGACTTATCTTTTCTAGGTCTTGAATAGATTTTTTTATAGCAGCCATATGGTCAATAATAAAAACACATTTTTCCTAGCTTCTGCTCTCGTCTCTTTAACATGTCTCAGCCTAAGGGTTTTGTTGATTCAACTCGGCCAACTAATGTTTGTCATCTCCAGAAAGTAATTTATAGCTTAAAGGAAGTCCCTCATGCATGGTATGTTGAATTCAATGGCTATCTACTATTTTTGGGATTCAAAGTAAAATATGTATGCATCTTTTATCAATACATAAGTAAACATTACCTTTCAGCGCAACTAGTTTAAACTGAGGGAATCGTATTGATATCTTAGAAACATAAGGAAAAAAAGGATAAAATTGACATACCCATCTCATATAGAAAGGTAGATAGAGAAGAGAAACCAGGACCTCCAGTGAGCCATATCATGAGAGGATCATTTTCTGAATCTCTCTCAGATTCTACGAAGAAATAAAACAACTGCACTTTTTCCTCTTCTCCAACACCAATGTAACTGATCGATCAACATAACAATTTAGTGTTTATTTATATATGGAATGATAAAATTATTACTATCTACTTACCATGTTTTGAGTGTAAATGGAAGTTGTCCATCGAATCCAGGAAGAGTCTCAACGATGAAGTGCGATAAGACAACATCAGATACAAGTAGCAGCAGCAGAATAACAATGATTCGCACCATTGGAGTTGAATGGAATTGAGAAAATGAAGGGAAGAAAGCTTTTCAAAAGTTGTGAATAGAGAAGAGGAGCACTAATAACTTCCCGATAGGACACCAAATCTATTCTTTTGAGTTTTGACTATTTTCCTCAAATTTCTTTTTAGATTGATTACACATGATATATATTTAATTTAATGGCTACA
>JAJOOO010010097.1:0-20537 GCA_029582685.1 Solanum piurae
CATTACCTTAGTATCTTATATTTGAATTCCTTATTACTTTTTTTGTGTTCCCACAGATCTTAACAGTATCATCACATGTTCAGGTGTATTTGTCATTTCTTACAAAAATATGTAGAAGATAAGTCAATTTAAACAAAGTCATGAACAAAGAATTTGCGCATACACATGTCAATTAGAGTTGGCATTAGCATCTAGTTGGTGCTTTAAAAAAATTTATGTCATTTATTTCATAATAATTCCTAAATATCCTGGTGCATATTAGCATATTGTACCGAGGAATATATAATTGTACTAAAGTTCACTTATACTATAAATTTTACATATTTGGTTGTTAGTTGAAAAGAGTCAAGTAACACACTTCATTGTCAGAAAAAATGCCTAATTAAGTGAGATTGACACTAAAAATATCAAAAGGCCACATGAAAGCAAAAAGAAACTTGAAATAGAATTGTAGATGAATAAATAAAGAAATATGAATAGGAAGAAGGGTACGCTGTAAAAGAGTCAAGTGGCACACTTCAAAGTAACAAAAAAAACCTAATTAAGTTAGACCTGCACTCCAAAAATAATAAAGCAACATGAAAAAAAAAAAACCCTACATAGAAATATGAATATAGAAAAAGAAGAGGAAAATACAGAAATGAGTTATGACCAAAGATATTCTATAAAATGATGGAACTTTAAAAGACAAGTAAAACATTGATACATGTGAAAGAGTGAAAAATACCCTTTTGGATCCAAGAGGAACCACAATCTACATATATAATGTGAGAAAGGAATGAATACAAAATGCTTGATTGATCCTTGGATCTATATTTGACTTTTCTATTTTAGAGTAAAAGATCATTCATAAATATAGAGGTCATATAGTAAATTAAAAATGAAACATATAATAGATTAAATCATGATAATATCAAAACCTCATTGTATCCAAGTAGCACCTTGTGGGAGTACGAAAGTCATTAGCATGTTAGGCATATGAGGAAAGTCCACCATTATGATCCTTCTATTTTCTTCCCTTTGGTTTGTTAACCTTTCCTCAAACTTCTTCTTGCTTGATTCAAACTTCATTTTCATGTCACTGATGCCTTGTGTTTCTTTTTGCATTGCAGAGTCATGCAAAAAGAAACAATGCATCAGAGACATGAAGAGGAAGCTATGTTTGAATCAAGCAAGAGAAAATTTAAGGATTTTTTAGCAAAGCAAAGGGAATGAAGACAATAGACGGATTGTAATGGTCGACTTTTATCATATACCTAAACCTGTTAATGACTCTCGTGCACCCGCAAGATGTTGCTGAGATAGGAAGAGGTTTGGATATTCTCATGATTTAATTTGTTCCAAATTTTATTTTTTTTCTTCTAGTTTACATCATTGTATGTACGAATGATCTTTTTCTTTGAAATAGAAAAGTTAAAAAGATCTCAAAGGATCTACAAATATATTTTTTTCAACATATTCTCATATCATATATTTAGATTTTATGGCTTTGATGCAAATCTTATCATTTCCAAAAGGGTCTTTTTCCATCTTTCACTTGTATTATCATTTTACTGGTCTTTTAAAGTTCCATTTTTTCCTTGGAACTCAGTGTTGCTTTATTTTTTTAATTTACTCTTTCTTTCCTATTTCTCCTAGAAAAGTTTTATATATGCTATATTTAAATGAAAAATATGGGTTTTGGCTTATATATCTTCTTGTCTATGTAAGATTTGACAAGAGTCGTGCAGTGTTTATAACCCATTGACTAACATGTTTTATGCTTGTATTTCACGCTTCAGTGTCTACATGTAAAGTTGATTGAATGCACAAACACAAGAGGTTTGTCATCACCAAAAAGGGTGGGGGGGGATTTGTTGGGATTTATGCAGTTTTGATAATTGACAAAGAAAGATGTAACAGGTCAGTCAACATGGTAGGTACACTGTCACAAGTAGTTGAAATCACAAAAACTTTCAAAATTAATAAAGACAAGAGTACAGAATTAAGAAATAGATAATGCTAATTTCGTGAAAAAAGCCAAGGAAATAAACATATCATGAATTGAAGAGAAAGAATCAATGAGTTCGATTTGAAGGAGTCTAAAGTGGCAAGGAGTTTTAATGGAAGAAGGACTCTCACTTGAAGTACAACTCTTTAAGTTACTGCTAAATTAAAGATTTGGAGTTCGACTACAACACAAAAGAATTAATGAATTCGATTTGAAGGAGTCTAAAGAAGCAAAAAGTTTGAATTGAAGAACAAAAAATCTCACTTGAAGTAGAACTCTAAGCCAAGAGAGTTCAAGTCAATAAAGAGTTTGAAGTGAAAAATAACTCTATGAAGAATTGTGCTTAATAGAGGTGAAGCCGTCCATAAACAGAGCAAAAAGAGCAAGTGAAAAATTCACTTCATAAGTTCTACCGGTGAACTGAAAGAACACATAGAAGGAACACATCAAAGAACCTGGTCCTTTTATATATTTTATGTGTCAGGAGTTTTTATTTGTGAATGAGTCTTGATGTAATCTTAATTTAGTGATTTATGAACTGAATTAGGAGTGTTGTCTTCAAGTTGGGATAACTCGAAGAGTTGGAAACACATACCTTTGGAGGTTTGTGTTGAATTTTAGGATTTAGAGTTAGTTCCTAGGATTAAAATATTTGCAATCCGAATTCATAACTTGAAGGTTAGGAATTAGAGTTAGTTCCTAGGATTGCAAGAGTTGTCATCTAAATCCATAACTTGAAGTTAAAGAATAAGAGTTAGTTATGTAACACCTCGGAACCCAGACTTAGAAAATGCAATAGAAAACCAGCAACAGCAGGTGAACCACGATAGGGTTCATGGGCCGTGAAAGGGACCATGGTCCATTGACCTGTTTGTGGACTCACACTAGTCCAGAGGTGGTGGACCACGGGATCCTTCACGGGCTGTGGATCACCTCACAGACTGTGCTGGCAAGTCATGGTCGACTGGCAGAGACCACATGGCCCAGACGTTAGACCATGGGACCCTTCACGAGTTGTGGTCCTGACGATGTGCCGTGGTAGTGCCCGTGAAGTCCCTTCCCAGAATCAACTCAGGAAAAACGGCTAAGTGTTGACCCATATCCGGACTCATGGACCGTAGGTCAGACCATGAACCGTGGTCCTGGCCTGTGGATCGAAGCACTAGAACCAAGTCTCTAAAGCCAATCCATGGTTGACAGGATGGACCATGGGTCAGTCCATGGACCCTCAGTTAGCCCGTGGTCGGCTTCAGCAGATTTTAAGTCAGGGGTCATTTGGTCTTTTCCTTATGCGTTGGAACCCTAAACTACGTAGTTTTGGTCGGTTTTAGACTAGTAAACAAATTACAAACCTAACCTAATCAATTATTCACCAAAATTCATCAAATTTAGAGCAAAAATCAGAGAGAAAGTCGAGCAGCCCTCCAAGAACACGCACCAAACTTTCTTCAGTTCCAACCTTAAAATCAAAAGATTTCTCTGTGAACTTCGTCACCAGGTATGTGGGATTTCACTAGTGGGTTCCTTTCACCCATTAAGTCCCTTGAATTCAGTCAGATTCTTGATTCCCTTCATATTATCTAGACCTAGGGTTTTTAGAATTTTAGCAGATTATTATGAATTAGTTACTTTAATGTTCCTAATAAGATTATCATGATTTTAGTATTGTTTTGCCTAGATTCTTTCATAAATTCAGGACCCTTGCTATGTAGTTCCTTTAGTTCATGAATTACACATGCTAGGTCAGTTATCTCATATATACATGCCTCAGATTTGAATGTTTCATTATCAATACATTAATGTTACATTTTCAGTTAGTATGTCTGTATTTTGAGCTATCCAGTATTACATAAATTTAGTCATAAATCATTAATTAAATAATTAATTGGGAGTAGCTTAATACCGAGTGGACTAGGGTCAGTCACCCGCAAGTCCCAAAACTACGTTTCCCCATAGGTTGTATGTCCCCTCTGTGGGCATCAATTTATTGATCACACAAATCATTCCTCTATACCTCTGGCATGGTATATTGGGTCCTCTCGATGGGGCGTATACATCGGACTCCACATTTAGGTCATCTGGTTTTATATCAGTTATTAGTAGCTCCCTTACAGTTTTATTCTATTGCATTGACCATGTTATCATCAGCATGTTATAAACTTGGTCATTGTATTTAGTTAGTTTATGTTCAGTATTTTCAGTATAGCATCATGCATATCTTATATCATTGCTAAGTTATATGCTTTTTTCAGTTATGTATGTTGTTCAACTTTACTCTATCTTGCATGCTCAATACCTTTCCAGTACTGACGCGTACTTTGCCCTACATCTTCTCGTGATGTAGATTCAGGTTCTCAACTTCTAGATCACGCTTAGATCAGTTCCCGATATTGAGCTCAGCAATATCAGTGGTGAGTCCTCATTCTCCGAGTACCTTTGATTTTATTCTTTAGTTTCAGCTTTTGCTAGATTTAGCTGGTGCATGTCGCAATATTTCTAGTTAGTAGAGACTTTATTTCAGACATAGTTAGATCCAGCTTTAGCATTTGAGTTTTACCTTTCAGTTGTTGTTAAACTCTCAGCTTTTATATATTCAGATAGTTTATGGGTATTCCCCATCATTTTAGTTTATCTCATAATTTAGCTTCCACACAGTATTTCTTTACTTCAGTTTATTTAGTATGCTTATGATATGCCATCATGGTTAGCTTGGGGTCACTCATGATCCTAGGTCCCGTGTCCGCATCCTGGGGGTAGCTTCGGGGCATGACAAACTTGGTATCTGAGCACTAGATTTCAGAGTCCTAGGATGTCTGAAAAGCTGCACTAAGTAGAGTCCTTTACATGGGTGTGAAGTGCACCACATCTAATGCAGCTCCTCCAGTCCTAGATCATGAAGTTTCAAATGCAGAGTTTCGGAACACTATATAAATTTTGGCTCAGAGTGTGACCAATAAGAACAACCAGCAGGTTTCAGTTCCTGCAAATGCTAGTGGTGGATCAGTGGCAGCCAGGGATCGTGATTTTGTTAGAATGAATCCACCTAAGTTTGTAGGATCGCAGATTAGTGAAGATCCTCAAAACTTCATAGATGAGGTCAAGAAAATCTTTGTAGTGATGCAAGTGACTGGTAATGATAAGGTGGAGTAGGCATCCTATCATCTTAAGGATGTAGCTCAAATTTGGTTTACTCAATGGAAAGAAAACAGAGGTACATATGCAACTCCTATCACATGGGAATGTTTTAGTGGGACTTTTCTGGACATGTTCTTTTCGAGAGAGCTAAGAGAGGCAAAAACTCAGGAGTTCATGAATTTGAGGCAAGGTAACATGATAGTCCAAGAGTATGGACTCAAGTTCACCCGACTCTCTAGGTATGCTCCTCACATGGTTGCCAATTCCAGGGCTCAAATAAACAAGTTTCTGTATGGGGTATCCGACTTAGTGAAAACAGAGTCTAGGAATGCTATGTTGCTGGAAAATATGAACATCTCTAGGCTCATGACTTATGCTCAGCAGGTTGAGGGTGATAAGCTTAGGGAACAAGCTAAGGATAATAAGAAGGCTAGAACAAGAAACTATGAGTATTCTTAGTAGAAATTGGGTGGTGGAAATCGCTCACAATTTCAGCCAAAGTCTTCAGCTCCAGTACCTTCATCAGCTATTGTTCCATCTTCCAAGTTCCGATAAGATCTAGAAAGGTAGGGAATCCAGCTCTAAGTCTCAAGGGAATGTTTCAGGCACCAAAACCTACCCAACTTGTCCAAAGTATGGTAAGAACCATCCGAGTGAGTGTCTTGCAGGAAAGGAAGGATGCTTTAAGTGTGGTCAGTCTGGTCACAGGTTGAGAGATTGTCGTTCTTCTAAACATGGTCAAGGAGGCAATAATGGTAGAGCTCAGTCCACAACTTCCGCAGCACCAATAGGTCGCCCAAATCAGCAGGGCAACTCATTTGGTACAGGTGGTGGTCAGCGCCAAAATAGGTTGTATGCTCTCCAAGCTCGCCAGGATCAGGAAGATTCTCCTGATGTGGTCACTGGTACGGTACGAGTTTTTAACTTAGATGTTTATGCTTTGTTAGATCTAGGGGCTAGTCTTTCCTTTGTAACTCCTTATATAGCAGTCAACTTCAATGTTAGTCAAGAAACTCTTTCAGAACACTTTTTAGTCTCTACTCCAGTCGGTGACCCAGTTATAGCTAGATGGGTATACAAAAATTTCCCTATCACAGTCTTCTAGAAAGTCACCCCAGCAGATCTTGTAGAGTTAGAAATGGTAGACTTCGATATCATTCTAGGCAAGGATTTGTTGCATTCTTGTTATGCCTCAGTCGGTTGTAGAACTAGGATTGTTCGTTTTCAGTTTTCAGATGAACTAATCTTAGAATGGAAAGGTAGTAGCTTAGCGCCTATGGGTCGATTCATTTCTTACCTTAAGGCCAAAAAGATGATTTCTAAGGGTTATATTTATCATCTAGTTCAGGTTAAGGATTCAAGCTCCAAAACCCCAACTCTTGAGTCAGTTCCAGTAGTCAATGAGTTCCCAAAAGTGTTTCCAGAAGATCTTCCCAGAGTTCCTCCCGTAAGGGAAATCGACTTTGGGAATTGATCTTCTTCCAGATACCCAGCCTATCTCTATTCTGCCTTACAAAATAGTTCCAACTGAGCTTAAGGAATTGAAGTAATAGTTGAAAGACTTTCTAGATAAGGGCTTCATCAGACCAAGTATTTCCTCATGGGGTGCACCAATGTTGTTCGGGAAAAATAAAGATGGTTCTCTCAGAATGTGTATTGACTATCGGCAATATAACAAAGTCACAATCAAGAATAAGTACCCTATCCTCATGATTGATTGCTTGTTTGACCAACTTCAGGGTGCTAGTCATTTCTCAAATATAGACCTCAGATCCGGTTATCATCAGCTTAGAGTCAGTGACATCTCGAAAAAAACCTTCAGAACTCGGTATGGTCATTATGAATTCGAAGTTATGTCATTTGGACTAACCAATGCTCTTACAACTTTCATAGATTTGATGAACAGAGTGTTCAAGCAGCATTTGCAGTTCTTCGTTATCGTCTTTATTGATGATATCCTCATTTACTCTAGGAAAGAGGAAGAACATGCGAATCATTTAAGGGTTGTCTTGCACACTCTCAAAGACCGCCAGTTATTCGCTAAGTTTAGAAATGTGAGTTTTGGTTGCAATCCGTTGCTTTTCTCGGGAATATTTTGTCTAGTGAAGGGATCAGAGTGGATTCTCAAAAAATAAAAGCAGTGAAACAATGGCCCATTCCTACCTCTCCTACAAATATTAGAAGTTTCTTCGGTTTGGTGGGTTATTATAGAAGGTTCGTGGAAGGATTTTCATCCATTGCTTCTCCATTGACTAAGTTGACTCAAAAAAAGGTTAAGTTTCAGTGGTCAGATGATTGTGAGAAAAGCTTCAAAAACTAGGTTGACTACAACTCATGTTTTGACTCTACCAGAGGGTTCAGACATTTATGTGATCTATTGTGATGCATCAAGAGTCAGCCTAGGTTGTGTGTTGATGCAGCGAGGTAAGGTTATAGCATATACTTCTAGATAGCTTAAGGTGTATGAGAAGAACTATAAAACTCATGGCCTCGAGCTTACAACAGTGGTGTTTGCACTTAAGATTTGGAGCCATGTAGATGTGTTCACAGACCATAAGAGCCTTTAGTATGTGTTCACCCAAAAATAGTTGAATCTTCGCCAGAGGATATTGCTTGAGTTCCTCAAGGATTATGATATGAATGTGCATTACCATCCTGGTAAGGCCAATGTAGTAGCAAATGCTCTTAGTAGACTATTTATGGGTAGTGTAGCACATGTTGAGGAAGAAAGAAAGATACTAGCAAAGGATGCTCACATGCTTGGTCGCTTAGGAGTTCGTCTTATGAGAATAATAAATTATGGTGTAAGAGTTCAGAATGGGGCAGAGGCTTCTTTGGTAGTGGAGATTAAGGAGAAGCAAGATAGTGAACCTATACTACTTTAACAAAAGGGTGCAGTTCATCAGCAGAGAGTTGAGGTTTTCTCCCGGGGAGATGGTGTGATTCGCTATTAGTGGCGATTATGTGTTCCTAAGGTGGGTGAGTTGAGACAACAGATTATTGTAGAAGCCTATAACTCCATAAATTCTATTCATCCAGGCGCCACTAAGATGTACTGTGATCTGCGGGAAATCTTTTGGTGGAATCGTATGAAGAGAGATATAGCAAATTTTGTGTCTAAGTGCCCTAATTGTCAGTAAGTGAAGGTAGAACACCAGAAACCAGGGGTATGACTGAAAAGATTAACATTCCTACTTGAAAGTGGGAAGTGATCAACATGGACTTCATTACAGGTTTACCTCGTACTCACAGACAACATGACTCCATTTGGATGATAGTTGATAGGGTTACTAAGTCTGCACTCTTTTTGGCTGTTACGACTACAAATTCGGCGGAGTACTATGACAAGTTTTACATTAATGAGATAGTCAGGTTGCATGGGGTTCCTTTGTATGTCATCTCAGATAGAGGTCCTCAGTTTACCTCTCATTTCTGGAAGTCATTTCAGAAAGCTCTTGGTACTCAAGTTAAACTTAGCACAACATTTCTTCCATAGACGGATTGTCAGGCAAAGCGTACCATTCAGACCTTAGAGGATATGTTGAGAGCTTGCATGATCGATTTCAAGGGTAGTTGGGATGATCACCTTCCTCTTAAATAGTTCGCCTACAAAAATAGTTACCATTCCAGCATTCAGATGGCCCCTTATGAGGCATTGCATGGGCGTAGATGTAGATCTCAAGTTGGTTGGTTTGAAGTAAGTGAATTATCCTTAATAGGACCAGATTCAGTTCATGATGCCATGGAAAAAGTTCAGCTCATTAGAGATAGACTTAAGACAGCCTAGAGTCGCCAGAAGTCCTATGCAGATTTAAGGAGAAGGGACTTAGAGTTCCAAGTTGAAGATTGGGTTTTTCTGAAAGTGTCACCTATAAAGAGGGTGATGATATTTGGCAAGAAAGGGAAGCTCAGTCCTAGATATGTAGGCCCTTACAAGATCTTGAAAGGGTTGGTAAAGTGGCTTATGAGTTAGAGTTGCTGATTAATAACGTTTCAAAGACACTTCATCCAATTCTAAGCTTCAACGATCGTTAATCTGTATATAACCCAACTAAATGAGTTGGGGTCAAATCCCATAGGAAGCGGTATGTGTTTAAGATTCAATAGAAAAGCGTAAACATGGTCAAATCAGTCATAGGAATAGAAGTTTTCAAATAAAGACATCATTCAAATCAGGGAGTGACACGAATGTCAGATGGAGGTTTTGGTTTGAAATTATCAACTACAAAAGCAGTAAACAATACGAAATAACTATAATGAGACGGGTTCTTGGGATGTGATTCGATTATAGGCTAATGTAGACAAATAGGTAATTGCAACTATTAGAAAATAGCTAGATATTAGTGAGTAATCTAGACTATAGAGGAGATAAATTTTCTCTCGAACAATTTACACCGAATCAAGTTGATTTGTCTCGAACATCAATAAGCAAGCAAAATAAGAACAGCCTACGCCTTATTCCATTCACTCTCTCAAGATGAATGTGTGGAAAAGGGTTTATGATTCACTCTCTCGAGTTGAACCCATGACAACCCATACCCACAGACCATCAATCAATAGTCTTAGTTTTAAAACCTCTCTCTCGAGCAAGCCAAAAACACAAGGGTAGAACTGTATTTGCAGCTACAATTTTTAAATTAAACCACAATTAATGATTGAACTCACTTCTAAACAACATTTAAACTAACAATTAGCAATACTCATAAACTAAATCAGCCCATAATCACATAATCACACCCCAAGAATTGGGGTTTTAGCTAGACATCATAAAAAGATAAAAATCGTTACCAAATTGAGTTTCCATCAACTGGGTAAGATTCATTTCCTCTTTACAAAGGTCCAAATCGAAGAATCTCAAAGACCCACTTCCAATTTTCCAAAAGTGAAAAACTTCAATTCTTCAAAGCTAAGGAAAATTTGTCTCAAAATTCAAAACTAAGAAAATTATGATCACATGTACTATTCAGAATGAATAATGATTCCAAGATAGATTAAAAGATGTTCAAAAATATATTTATAGTCGCCAAAAATATGTTGCGAAGAGCCACTCGGCGCAGTAAGTCGGGCTCGCCGATCCACCCTTTGGTCAATTTCATTGCCTTTCTGCCTTGACCTTTAGCATCCTCCAGATCCAACAGTGCATCGTGAAACCACTCGGCGATCCACCGACTGCTCCTTTCTCTCGCCAACTTGGTTCTTTCCTCTAGGGCTTGGCACATTGGAACTTTAGGCGGTCAAGCAGCCGTTCGGCAACTTTGACTTTCTTTCCTTTTCTTCAACCTTCTCATTTATGCTCAAAACTCACCCTATTATTCACTTTTCATGGATTACCGGACACCCCATTTCTTTTACAACTTTCACAACCTTATTCCACAACTTTTTCATTCTTTTACTCTCTTTTTTTATGGAGGGGTTCCATATTTCTCAAAACCATGGATCAAGGGGGACTTCTTTGCACTTCTTGATTTACCTTCTCTTTTCACCGCACCTCCAACTTAGGCTATTGACCTAAGTTGGCTATTCAAATAAACCACACTTCATGAGTATTATGGGTGAATGGATAAAGAGGGGTTACAATGCATCAAGTTTCTTCCAAGAAAAGGATAAGGCTCAAAGGGTGTTCAAGCAAAGTTCACACACTCACAAGGTAGGCCACAAAAGAGGTATAATGTCAAATTGTTTCACTCTTCAAAATTGTTGCCTAAGATCATTTCAAGAGCTTGCATCACTTAGTCAACCAGACCAATGGGGAAAATTCAAGGTGTCATTACACATGGTTTCACGGTAAGCTCATCACACAAGACATTCGCACCAATAATAAACAAGACTCCATACTTTCGCTAGTGTGCTATGTTCATCAGAAGAGACTCAATTCGATAATTGTCTAGTCACAATGAGATTCAAAAAGTTCACGTATTGTCTATGCAACTTCATTTGGCCTCGTCGTAGCCGCACATTCATTTTTGTTTGATTGAGAGCACTATTCAAGTCATCGGTATTGATCATGACTGACACTCAAATTTGCACAAGAACAACCACATTCAAACACAACCAAGAAGTGGCAAATTTTTAAGAAGGGTCCAAAAACCATTTGCAATTAAAACAAGGAGCCACAAGCTCAAACATCCACACAAAAATGTCAAAACACAATTTAACCACAAAAACCCAATATATACAAAAGTAATAATCACAAGAGGCAGGTATGGAAAGAACTTACCCTACCACAAATAAAAAGCAATTTGTCCTCAAATGCAACAAAATACTAAAAATCAATAAAAGTGACAGAGAGGGAGGTAAAGAAAAGTCATGTCTACACAGTCTCTCCATCTGTCAGGGTATCAGTAACAATAGATCCAGTAGGGTCAACCATGGGTGTGTATGCCAATGAGATCTGCACAGCTGAATCTACTATGGCCTCATCAATCTCCGTAAGGCCCTAATAAGAAGCCTCATCATCAACACCAAGTTGCTCCTCATCAGTCTCATCCTCGGACTCAGCATCAGCTACCTCCTCAACTCAAACCTCATCTCCGATGGTAGTCGGAGGCACATCTGGATCAGCAGACATATCTGGGATCTCCACAGTCCCAAATATCATCGACATGTTAGTGGACTTTAGTTGGTCCACCTCTTACCTCAGCTCAATAATAGAGGCCTTTAGAGTCATCACCTCCTCAGTGGCCCCTTGGCCTTGCTCAAAAACCGCTATTTGTGTCGCAAGGGCATCAATAGTCACACTCAAGGGGGTCACAACATCAGCAAGTGCCCTCTCAATCATGCCAGAAATGGTCACCTCAAGCCTGGAGGCGCACCTATCAGCAAAATGGGTTAAATGCCCCATCCGTATCAATGCAGCCTGGGTGAGTGGGGGTCTGTCAGCAACAATAGTAGACCTAGGAGGCAGGGACGATGTAGAGGAACTGAGAGTCATAGAAGGAACAACACTAGGTATACCTGAAGGCCCAAGGGCAGGAGTAGGCAATGATGCCTCTACAGGTAGTGTCTCTGTATCAATAACCGGGGAAGAATCCACCGGGGCTGCCTTCTTCTTCTCGGCCTCATCCTTCAAGTACTCGCCTTAATCCTTTGGATATTGGTATAAGATATGGGAATCACTTCCACATCCATATTCTCATTTGAGGGTACCCGAGCTCGTTTGTACAGCTCGGTAATCAACACCAAAAAAGGTAGAGAGGTTTGCCGCTGCTTGGCCCTCATGACCATTTCATGTGTAATGATCATCCCCAAGTTATGCCTTGCCCCATCAATGATGCAACCAAGACAGGCTGCTTTTGCGTGGTGGATAATTGACTCGTTTTGGGATGGCATGATAGTACTGCTGATGAAGCCAAACCAGAACCTTGTTGCTATATTAAGGTCCTTCTTTTCAATGGGTGCTCCAACCTCGATCCACTTGGGAGTACCGTCAGATATCAGAGGAGCCAACCCATTTTTCATATTATACAACATTTTTTTCCAGATCTTGTATTGATAGTCATCCTCAATTCTCATTGAACATTCCAGAACTGTATTGATAGTATCACTATCACACTTCACTTTTATGCCCCTGACAACCACATAGTCTACTGGCTTGAATGTGGCGGTCTGCTTCTTCCCTTGTGGCACCAGGGCTCCATAGGCGGTGTAGAATTCCCGCACCCAATTTAGAACATAAGGGCCACGGGGTCGAGTAAATAACTGGAATTTTTTAGACCTCAAGCAACTCATGATCTCCGGGTATTTGTCTATGACTCCATCAGTAGACAACCTCTTTTCTTCGATGATGGTCCTCAATCCCTCAGTCTTTAGTCTGTTTATAGACTAAGGAAGAGGACCCTGTGTAGGTGCTGCCGGGACAAGAGCCTGATCCGGGACACGAGGAGGAGTAGTGTCCTGGAGAGTCCTAATCCTAGACGGATCGTTCAACCTCTTGTAACGCAGTTCGGCTCTCTGGGCTGACACAAGCTCACCGTCACTCTCAAAAGTGGTGAGCTGAGTGGCATATATACCGTCACTGTTGGAGCTGACCTTCGCTGATACAGGAGCCGGTACCTTGCCTTAACCCTTACCTTTCACGCCTGTGGTAGGAAGTTTGGAATCCTTTTCCTGGGATTCAGCTGCATCCTCATTGATAATAATCCCCTTTGCCCTCTTGCGGGGTGTCATAGCTCGACCTGCTACTTTTGGTCTAGCCATATTTGCAACATATATTGAAAACTGTTAGAAACAATTTAAGAAAAATGACAGATTTCATATTGCAGACAGACTCACTGAACCGATCAGTGAGTCGCCGAATCACTTTGGCGAGCTAGATAGGGCTGACCGAAAGGATTGTCTTCAAAATTTCCAGAAAAATAGGCATGTCGGCGATGGGAGGGGCCTTTCGGTGAATAATCGACAGCATTCGGTGAGCAAGGACTAGCCCACCGAATGTTACAGTGCATTTTAGGGGTTAGGGGTGCAGAAAGGGCGATCAAAGAAAACTTTTGGTAAGTCGTCGAGTGCACTCGGTGAACTCAGGATTCTCGCCGAAAGTTACAGAACCAAAACTTAACAATAGCATGAAATTAAAGGTGATCAAGGAAGATTCGGTGAACCGCCGAGTGGTTCGACGAGCTTGACCCAGCTTGCCAAACTGCCCAATGTGCCTACTTTCTACCCCAACTTCCAAAATCAACCCCGCAGTCACCGAAAACAAAATCAAAGTATGCACTCATTCAATTAAACTTATACCCATAAGATTCATGCCACCAGGGTACTCAGACTTTCCCCGGTTTGGCCAAAGTTGGCCATTTGACGACTTAAGCCCTTAAGAATGACGCCAAACGCTCCATCTTTGGGCAAAGCCCGTCATTTTAGCACAATTATAGGTTACTCAAACTTCACCCGACTAAACCCAAATATATTTTATGATCAATTTTAAGGCACAAAACTTGGGAAATTAACAACTCATACATTCAAGGCATGATATCAAAATTAAAACAGGCAGGCAAACACAAAAATATGATTTCAGAGAGGCCCAACACACATCACTAAATACAACACAATTGCAAATGACTTTAATCGCTAATGCAAGTTTGGGGTTCGGAAAACCAACATTTAATGCAGAATATTTGATTTGAAAAGCTAGGCGGCAAAGATTTCCAACTCCAAGCACATAATTGACGACTAGTAAGTGATAAAATTACAAAAAATTGGGAAAATATAGTGTAAGTGTGACCTTGGGAAGTTAAAAAGTGAGGGAATGTGAAAAAGTTTGAAAAATTAAACCTTTGGCCTTTAAAAACCATTCAGTTCTTTCCGTTTTGGCGACATTAATTTACTTCGCCGAACCACTCGATGACACGCCAAGTAGTCACTTACCTCGCCAAGTTTTACAGGACCTCCAGTTAATATGGGGGTCCGAACGGCGGACATTGGCGATCACCAGGATTGCTTTTCTTCATTCTTTCAGCTCTCTTTATTCCTTTTTGCACATTAGTGTCCTTGCTTTGCTCCTCAATCCATATACCTGGAAATCAAGGGTTTTACATCAGTTATTGGTACAAAATAAGCATTTGAGGACACAAAATCATTGTAAATAAAGCCCAAAATTAGTCCAAATCTCAAACTCATCAGTTGCCAACAGAACTTGCAGCAATGCATCCGGTGTTTCACATTTCATTGTTAAAGAAGTGTGTGGGTGATCCAGCATCTATAGTACCTTTAAAAAGTGTGGCTGTGAAGGATAGTCTCACTTCTGAGAATGTGCCGGTTGAGATTCGTGATTGTCCGGTTTGAAGGTTGAGAAACAAAGAAGTCGCTTCAGTTAAGGTTTTGTGGAGGAGTCAGTCCATAGAGGGAGCTACTTGGGAAGCAGAAGTAGTCAGAAGGCCAAGTATCCTCATCTCTTTTCCTTCGATTACTTTCCAGCTTGAGGTAATAGTTCCTCTTTAGTTTTTCAGTCATTCATGGTCAAATTCAGGCTTAGTGTCATGTTCCTTCAGTTTGTACTTGCATTTTCAGTGTATTTGCATGTCATTGCAACTTAGTCAGTCAGAAATCAGCTTCTAGTAAATAGTGGTAGCGTTTGCATTTGTTTCCCTCTCTATCCAGCTAGTTTAGACTTCATTCGAGAAAAAATGTTCCCAAGAGGGAGATATTGTAACACCTCGGAACCCAGACATAGAAAATGCAGCAGAAAACCAACAGCAGCAGGTAACCCACGACAGGGTTCAAGGACCATAAGAGGGACCATGGTCCACTGACCTATTCGTGGACTCACACTAATCCAGAGGTGGTGGACCACAAGACCCTTCATGGGCCGTGGACCACCTCATGGACTGTGGTAGCAAGTATTGGTCGACAGGCAGAGATCACATGGCCCAGACGTCAGAACACGATACCCTTCACGAGTCGTGGTCTTGACGACGGGCCGTGGTAGTGCCCGTGAAGTCCCTTCCCAGAATCAGTTCAGGAAAAACGGCTAAGTGTCGACCCACGGCCGGACTCACGGACCGTAGGTCAGACCTTGGCCCGTGGATCAAAGCCCCAGAACCAAGTCTCTGAATCCAATCCACGGTTGACAGGACGGACCATGGGCTAGTCCACAGACCGTTAGTCAGCCCGTGGTTTGCTTCAATATATTTTAAGTCAGGGGTCGTTTGGTCTTTTCCTTATGCATTGTACCCCTAAACTATGTAGTGTAACCCCTAAACTACGTAGTTTTTGTCAGTTTTAGCCTAGTAAACAAATTAGAACCTAACCTAATCAATTATTCACCAAAATTCATCAAACTTAGAGCAAAATTCAGAGAGAAAGTTGAGCAGCCCTCCAAAAACACGCAACAAGGTTTTTTCAGTTCCATCCACAAAATCAAAATATTTCTCCGTAAATTTCATCACCAGGTATTTGGGATTTCACTAGTGGGTTCCTTTCACCCATTAGGTCCCTAGAATTTATCAGATTCTTGATTCCCTTCATATTATCTAGACCTAGGGTTTTTAGAATCTGAGTATATTATTATAAATTAGTTACTTTAATGTTCCTAATAAGATTATCATAATTTTAGTATTGTTTTGTGTAGATTCTTTCATAAATTTAGAACCCTAGCTATGTTGTTCTTTTAGTTCATGAATTACAGATGCTAGGTCAGTTATCTCAAATATACATGCCTCAGATTTGAATGTTTCATTATTAGTACATTAATGTTGCATTTTCAGTTATCATGTTAGTATTTTGAGCTATCTAATATTACAAAAGTTCAGTCATAAATTGTTAATTACATAATCAATTGGGAGTAGCTTAATACCGAGTGGACTAGGGTCAGTCACCCTCTAGTCCTAGAACTACGTGCCTTCATAGGTTGTAAGCCCCCCCTGTGGGCATCAATTTAGTGATCACGCCTGTCATACCTTTATACCTCTAGAAGGGTATATTGGGTCCTCTCGATGGGACATATACATCGGACTCCACATTTAGCTCATGTGGTTTATGTCGGTTATTAGTAGCTCCCTTACAGTCAGATTCTATTGCATTAACCATGTTATCAGTTACAGTCATACTTCATCATGTTATAAACTTGGTCATTACATTTAGTTAGTTCATGGTCAGTATTTTCAGTATAGCATCATGCTTATCTTATATCATTGCTCAGTTATATGCTTTGTTCAGTTATGTATGTTTTTCAACTTTACTCTATCATGCTTGCTCAGTACCTTTCAAGTACTGACGCATACTTGATGAGTCCACAAATTGAACTCATTTAGGGCTATATTTTAATAGAAATTGTGTCCTCAAATGCTTGTTTTATCTGAATTTCTGCTGAAAACACTTAAGTTTCAGGTATTTCAAGTTTGAAGGAAAGTATGGACACTACATCGCAAAAAGGAACGAAAAGACTGAAAAGAACGAAGAAATAAAGGCCTGGGGATCGCCGAGTCCACTTGGAGAGTCGCCAAAGGTCTTACTTTACCTTTTGTTCCAGTGTGCTGAGCCCTGAAGGAAAGGATCAAGCCAGCGGTAAAAGGGAGTAGTCGGCGTATCGCTGAGAAGTTCTGCAAAGCAGTACCATGTCGCCTAATGACCCAGAGCATGACAATGCTAAAGGATGGTGCAAGACGGCGATAAACTACACCAAAGGGAGAATAGCCGAGTTAATCGATGATGCAGTTCCCCATCACCCAATGCCCCAGAACGATAAAATGCGGAGGACAAAGCAGAAGGGCGGTAAACCAAGATAAAGGGTGGATCGCCGACACGCGCGGTGATCCCGACTAACTTCGCCAAATAACCTGACGCAGCATAAATCTGTGACAACAATAAATACTAGTTAAAGTTGTAGTTTTAAGAGTCGAACATTATTATAATTTTCAGTCTAGAATATTATTTTTTCATATTTGTACTCTAAGTTTAAAAGGGTTTTTGAAGACTTAAAGAAGAAGAGGGTTTCATCTCTTTCAATTTGGAAGTGGGTCTCTTGGATTCTTCACTCTTTGCCTAAAATGAGACTTAAATCTTCATACCCATTTGAATGCAAGCTCATTTAGGTATAAATTTCTATCTCTTGATGTGTGGCTAAAAACCCTAATTCTTGGGGTGTGATTTAGCGAATATGGGTTAAGATTATTGTTGGGTTTCGCTTGCTGATAGATTAGATGTAGTTTAATTGTGATTTCATTTAGTAGTTGTGGATGAATTTAATGAATTTGTAGTTGCAAATACAAGTTCATATATGTGTTTTCAGCTTGCTCGAGAGAGGTCGCAAAACCAAGACTACTAAATAGATGGCCTAAGGAGTGAGTCGACACGAGGTTCAGCTCGAGAGAGTGAATCCCAGTCACATATCCTAACACGCAGCTCGAGAGAGTGAGTGGGGTAAGGAGTAGGCTGGTCTTCATGTGGCAAGTGGGTGTTCGAGAGGAACCCATTTGGAACGGGGTAAGTTGCTTGAGAGAGAACTCATTTCCATTTACAGCTTAGCCTAGTCACAATTAATCTATAAATTCCCTATCAAAAGCATGTACCCAATAAATTGATTTATCCTGTATTCCTTATCGCATCCTAAGAACTTCCCTCTCATTGATTGCTATTTAAGTTTCTTTTGTTATTTTTGCTTACTATTGACAAAACGCACATTTGATATTTGACACTTTTGTGTCACCCCCTTTATTTACTATGCCTTTAATCGTTAACTTCTTTAGCTACGACTAATTAGAATGAAATTCTAATTTTCTATTAATTTTGACCACCACTCCCTTGGGACACAACCCCAACCCTTGGTTGGATTATTATACTATTGCACGATCGTAAACACTTGCATTGGAAGTTGTGTGATTGATTACGCAAACATCAAAATGGCGCCGCTGCCGGGGAGTGGTGTTAATTGAAAATTCTTAGTTTAATAGAATTTTGATTCTTCTTAGTTTTAGTTCAACTAATCTAAATTGTAGTTTTGCTTTGCTTGTTTGAATATCAAAGGAGGGAACTAAGAATGGTATTCATTATGGATATCACACAGATCATCCCCTTTTGAAACTATTGAACCTCAGGAAAAATCTCCTGACATTTAAACAATTCGGGGATGAGACCATTCAGGAAATGTGGCTGAAATTTCGAGCGGTGTTGCAACCATGCCCACCTCATGGGATGACGGACAAGGCGCTATTGGAGTGCTTCTATATGGGTCTTGGACCCGAGAATAGTAATATAGCCGATCAACTTTGCGAGGGAGGTATGCTACACCAGCCCTATGAAGTCATAGCAAAACTCCTTGATGGCATGGTAGAAGCCAACAAAGAAACCAAAAAGAAGCAGAAGTGGGATGCACTAGTCACCTAGTTGGATGTTCTATCATACCGAGTCACGGAATTGGAAATACAAGCCATGGGAAAAGAAAAGAACTTCTCCCTCCGAGAGTGTAAACATGGGAAGAAGCAGGGAGGTGTGCAAGATGATGAAGCTCTTTCACTCATTCAGCAAAAAGTTAAAGCACGGGAGAAGATGTTGAATAAGATGAAGGAAAACATTGAAATGCTAAATGAAGAATCAACCTCTCACTCTATGACTATGCAGCTGCAGGATGCTCAAATCGGCCATTTGATATCAGGTCATTACCCACCATTCGCTGAGGACTCGCCTAATTACACCATGGGTGACTCCGAGGATGAAGAATAGTTGTTGACTTGCATCGTGCCGCGATGTTAACTAAGGCATTGTTTGGGAGGCAACCCAAAACCCCTTAGTATTTTATATTTACGTATTGGTAAAATAATAGTGTGTGGTTGATACAAATTGAAGTGTGAGAGGATGTCAGAAAAATTGTTCGGTGAATCGCCAACCATATCGGCGACCCCGAAGTTTACCGTCGTTTGAACATCTAAATTTTCTTGGAAAGTTTTGTAAAACTCGGCGAAGTAAACGACTGTTCGGCGAAACGCCGATTGACTCAGCAATCAAGACTACTATCGTCGAATGAGCATGAACTGGACTGTTTGCAAGCAAAAGGTCTAAAATTCTACAACTTGTTCACTTTTACACGCTTTCATTCCTCCAACTGCATCTTTGCACACTAATTTCCGTATATTCCTGCATTACCTAAGTATTCTAGTTATCAATTTGTGCTTGGAACATGGATTGCACTTTATATTGGTCAGCGCAAAACGGGTGGCTGTGAAGCATTCGAGAATGTGGGTTGAAAATAGGTACATTGGATAGTCTAGCGAAGATGTGTAGAGCTCGTTGAACCACTCAGCGGTCCGCTTAATGTCCCCACCTCGCCTTCTTTGTAATGCAATTTTTTTGAAGGACTATAACTCAAAGCAACAAATACAGCCAGACATTAAGTCACAGGAGGAAATGTGCCGCCCCAACAGATGGAGAAGATGCTTAATCAGGATTATTCTCTAGCCCTCTCTCTATCTTTCTCTAATTTGACCCTTGACTTATTGTTTTATGCATTTGAGGACAAATAGTTTTTGTATTATGGTAGGGTGAAGCATATCTTTTGTGCGACTACTATTATTATTTGTGTTTTATGTTTATATTTGGGTTGTTCTGGCTAAAATGTGTTCATCTGTGTTGTGGATGTTTGATCTTATGGATCCCTTTTTGGTTTAAATTGTGAAATGATTTTGACCCTTTCGAAAAATATCAATTTTTTCGCACATTTTCGCCACCCCTTGTATGCGCTTAATTGTGGCTGCTCATTAGCAAATTTCAGTCTCGGTTTCGATCAATATTGATGACTTAAATAGTGTTTGCAATCAAACGAACATGTAGGTATGGCTACGATGAGACCAAATGAAGTTGCATAGACAATATGTGAACTTTTTGCCTCTCGCTGTGATTAGCTATGTGTCAAATTCATTCTTTTGCGATGACCGTTGCACACTAGCAAAAGTGTGGAGTCTTGTTTGACTTAAGTGTCAATGCC
>JAJOOO010010099.1:0-10561 GCA_029582685.1 Solanum piurae
TTTAAATGTGTGGATGTAAATAAGTTTTTATTCCGCACTATTTTCATTATTGAATGCAATGAATGACTATGTGGCTTGTATAAGACCCCCTTCAGGGTCGAATACGCCATGTTACGACTAGGGGGTACTCTCGGGTCGTGACACCTCCTTAGGATGACGGAGAACGAACTCATTTTGGGAAGGCATAATAGAGCTGCTGATGAATCCAAACCAATAACGTGCAGCTACACTCAAGTCCATTTTCTCAATCGGGACTCCTACCTCTATCCACCTCGGGGTGGTGTCTGAGATGAGTGGCGCCAACCAGCCCTTAAGTTCATCCAATGAAGATGTGGCAGTAGTCAGGTTGGGGTATTCAAAGTCATACCCCATGTCAAGTACGGTGTTGATGTACTCGCTATTGCATCCAACTTCCTTACCCCGGACCACAACCGACTTAACCGGTCTGAACTTGCTGGCCTTCTTCTTGCTCTTTGGAACCAAGTCACCATACGCTTGTATAGAACTCCCAGACCCATGAAGGAATATAGGGGCCTCGGGGTCTGATGAACTGCTCAAAGCAGTGAAAATGAAGGGTGTTCCTCACCCCGGAGTATTTGCCCACAAGGCCCTATGTAGACAACAACTTCTAGAGGATAGTTCTCAATCCATCACCTTTTAACCTATTGAGAAGGCTGGGAGGAGGGACTACTGGTGGCACTGGAGCCACAAAAGGTGCCGGATCTGGCACTGAACCAGCTGGGGTGGAAGCTGAAGGGACTCTAGTTGATTCAAGGAAAAATCTAGAACGAATCTCAGCCTGTCGGGATTGTAAGGGGTGATCGTCCTCAGGCTCAGATAATGCAGCCCGGGAGTCAGCAGTCACTCTCTCCCTGTTGTGCTCAGGAAACTCAGATGCAGACCTCTTGCCTTTTCCCTTGTCTCCTGTTGGAGGCTCTGTTCTGCCATTTTTAGGAGGATTTGCTCCTCCTTCATTTATCACAATACCCCGCTCTCTATTGTGGGGCGGCATATCTATGTTTATCCTTGCCATATCTGCAAAACATCAGGAAAAAGTTAAAAATAATTCAATTAGATGCACAGAAGAATAGTTGCAGACAAACTCACCGAATCTCTTTGGCGAGCTGTATCGGGCTCGCCGAAAGGATTAGCTTAAAAATCCCAAATTTTTTTGGCATATCGGCGATGGGAAGGCCTTTCGGCAAATCGCCGACAGCATTTGTTGAACAAGAACTATCCCGCCGAAAGTTACAGTGCAATTAAGGGATAGAGGCGCAGACAAAAGACAATCAAGAAAGTTTTTCGGCGAGTCGCCGAGTGCTTTCGGCGACCTTAGGCTTCTCGCCAAAAGTTACAGAACCAAACTACTCATTTAGCATGAAAATAAAGGCGAGATGGGAAACTTCGGCGAACCGCCGAGTGGTTTGGCGAGCTCGACCCAGCTTGCCAAATGACCCAACGTGCCTACTTTCAACCCAACTTCTCAAATTCAACCCGCAACCCCGGAAAATAAAATCAAAGTATTCACTTATCAAATTAAGCTCAGACCCAATACACCCATTACCCCGGGATACTCAAACTTCTCCCGGTTTTGCCAAATTTGGCCATTTGATGACTTTTGCCCTTAAGAATGACGTCAAACGCTCCATCCTTGGGAAAAATACATCATTTGACATAAATAAGGGCTACTTAGACCTCACTCGACTAGACCCAACAACATGCAAGCACAACTCCACAAATTCTAACCAATTTTAAGGCACAAAATTACGGGAATTCAACATTATAAACACTACGACCAAGATTATCAAATTAACACAGGCACATGCGAAAACAATTAAGATCAGAGAGGCCCAGCACACATCACTAAGATAAGCTCATTGCAAATGAGTACAAAATTGCTAAAAATAAACTCGAGGTTCGAAAAACCAACATTAGATGTCAAATAATCAAGATTAAAATGCTAGGCCACAAAGTAATCCACTCTGAACACACAATCAACGACTTAAATACGATAAAAATGTGAAAATATGTAAAACTATAGTACGGGTGTGAGTTTGGGAAGTTCAAAAGTAAGGGAAAGTGAAAGAGTTTGAAAGTTTAAACCTTTGGCCTTTAAGAACCGTCCAGTTCTCGCCCATTCGGCGACATTAGTCTTGCTCGCTGACCCACTCGTCGACACGCCGAGTGGACACTTACCTCGCCGAGTTTTACAGGACCTCCAGTTATTGTGGGGGTCCAAACGGCGGACAAATTCAGGATCGCCGATCTGGTCGGCGATTCGCCAAGTTGCTCTTGAGCTCACCGAGTTTTACAGACTCCAATTTGAAAATGTCTTGAGTCCAATGGCGGTCTAGGTCGACCTCGCCAACCTCTTCGGCGATGTGCGGACTAGATTTTTAACTCGCCCATATCTACCTTTCTAACACTTTCTACACTTCAACCTGCAAACTCAACACATCATTATTTCTAAAACAAAATATAAAGCGATAAACACTTGGGTTGCCTCCCAAGAAGCGCCTTAGTTAACGTCGTGGGACGATGCAAGTCCCCACTTAAGTTCTAGTAGTGGGGTTTGCCTTATATTCATAATGCATCCCCTCTTCTGGCTCTGGGTAGAAATGAGACAACACTTGGTCCATTTGGGTACCTAGTAGCTGAATGAGCATGGAATGAGAGGTTGTCATCTGGTTCAGCATCAAGACATTCTCTTTTATCTCCTCCAACACTCTGTCATGCTCTTCGACTTTGTGTAGGATGAGTTAGAGGACCTCTTCCATTCGTCCACCTTCTTGCTTCTTCATCTTTTGACGCTTGTGAGGGGGAATGTACCTGTCCTTCTTTTTGGACACTACCTCCAATTCCATGACTTTCTTGGCCAAGACATCCAGCTGAGTCAACAATTTGTCCAATTCTTGGTCTTTTTATTCCTCCTTGTTGGTCTTGGCCATGTGATCAAAGAGGTGGGTTGTTTTTGCATAAGGTAGCTGGATGAGACTACCTGGAGAGATTTGGTCAGCCACTATTATATTTTTGGGGCCAAGACCCCGGTAGAAACATTTTAGAAGCATCTTCTCTGGAATTCCATGAGTTGGGCATTGCTGCAATAGGGTCTTAAACCTTTGCACCAACTCATAAATGGCTTCACCCTCCAATTGTTTAAAATTTAGGATGTTATCCCTAAAATCATCAATCTCAAAGGAGGGTAATCCATTGGGTCACTGTTGCTACCAGATATTCTCCAATTCTCTGCTCAAAACAGCAACACACAAATCAAAAATAAAAATTAAGTAAGTTCAACTATAACTAACAAGAACAAAATTCAACTTAACTAAAGAATTTTAACCAACACCACTCCCCGGCAGCGGCGCCATTTAGATTTCACGTATCAGGACACTTCTTCCAATACTAAGTGCCAACGATCATTAGTCAGTAATATAACCCAACTAAGTGAGTTGGGGTCGAATCCCACAGGGAATGGTACGTGCTTAAGATTCAAGAGCCATGTAGTAATATGTTCAAGTCAATCATAGGTAAATATATTTATGAATAAAAGCATGGTTTAACATTAAGAGTGACACAAGTGTCAAATATGGGGAGTTTTAATTGTAATTATCGACTACAACAACAACAAATAACACAAATAAGCAAGTAAAAAGACGGGTTCTTGGGATATGATTGAGTTATGGGCTAAGGTAGACAAATGGGTGATTGCAATTGATAATAAATATAATTAAGAACAACCTTCGCTTTAGTCCATTCACTCTCTTTAGCTGAATGTGTGGAAAAGGGTTTAAGATTTACTCTCTCGAGATGAACCCATGACAACCCAATACCCACAGACCATCAAATCAGTAGTCTTGGTTTTAAAACCTCTCTCTCGAGCAAGCCAAAAACACAAAGTTAGAATTGCATTTGCAACTACAACCCTTTAAATTAAACCACATTTATTGATCGAAATCACTGTTAAACAACATTTAAACTATCAATTAACAATACCCAGCAGCTAAATCAACCCATAATCACACCCCAAGAATTGGGGGTTTAGCTAGACATCATAAAAAGATAGAAATCATTACCAAATTGTGTTTCCATCAACTGGGTACGATTAATTTCATCTTTACAAAAGTCAAGGTTGAAGAATTTCAAAGACCCACTTCCAATTTCTCAAAAATGGAAATCTTCAAATCTTCAAAGCTAAGGAAAATATTGTCTCCAAACTTAGAGTTCTTCTGGAAAACTAGATAGATAAAAATTTGATACTATGAAAACTGATAGATGCTAAACTAAAAATTTAAAAATGTATTTATAGCCTCCGAAAATGTGTTGCGAAGGACCATTCGGCGCAATAAGTCACTATCGCCGATCCACCTTTTGGTCAATTCCATCGTATTTTTGCTTTGGCCTTCAGCATCTTCAAATTTTGTAACTTTGGGCGATCTAGCACTGCATCGCGGAACCGTTCGGCGACTCGCCGACTGCTCTTTTCTATCGCCGACTTGATTTTCTTCTTCTTGACTTGGCACACTGGAACTTTAGGCGAGATCATGGCTACTCGACGACTCGCCCAATGGGTTAGTCGATCATCATGCCTTCTTTTCTTCGTTCTTTCAGCTGTCTTGTTCCTTTTTGCTCATTAGTGTCCATGCTTTGTTCCTCAATCCAAATACCTGAAAATCAAGGATTTACATCAGTTATTGGCACAAAATATGCATTTGAGGACACTAAATCTATTAAAATAAAGCCCTAAATGAGTCAAAATCGTGAACTCATCACAATCAAATTGTCTTAGATAGCTATGAGCTGAGAATACATTTGTAGACATTGAAATTTTGTGGGACTCTACAAGACGTGTTCAATTCGAGTTGGGACTCTACAAGGTGTGTTCATTTCCAATTAGAAGTCTTGGAGGCTACTCAATCCTAAACCCTAGTTCAGTACCCCTATATAAAGGGTACTATATTCCTTTGAAAAGGCATCTCGAATATTCCACAAAATTCATGAAATATTCATTAGAGGTCAAATCTAAATCATCCTAGTTCGAGAAATATGCCACTAACAGCCCTCAAATCATGGATAAATCTTAGGAGAGTAGAATAAAGGGAGGAACATAATTGTACACGTAATCTTTATCAATAAAGTTATATTTCTTCTTATTTTGTTGTGATTGCAATTTATTTTCTGTCTCTTTAAAATATGTTGCAAACAAATTGTCACGCCCAGTGGGATCAAATTTGCCTTCATCTCTTCTCTCTCATAAATCAAATTTGAAAATCTAAAGCTGCAAAGGTGAAAGAACGAGTACGTTAAGTCTCCTCTTTGAGTTTCGTGAAGTGTACACTCCGACAAGCCTTGAAATAGGGGGCATTTGTAGATATTGAAATTTTGTGGGACTCTACAATACATGTTCAATTTGAGTTGAGACTCTACAAGGTGTGTTCAATTCCAATTAGAAGTCTTGGAGGCTACTTAACCCCAAACCCTAGTTTAGTACCCCTATATAAAGAAAAAATAATCTAAATCATTTTCGTGCAAGAGAAAAACTTCGAATTCATCACAACAGGGAATAAGAATGAAGAAGAGAAAGAGAGACAATTAGTAGTATAGTAGATAAATGTGGCAGAATAATGGCTCTGGATAATATCAAAGTGGTGGATTATCTGTGTGCTTAGTTAGGAATGAAAGACACGTAGAATACTAGAATATAATAGTTGAAAAGTCATATATGCCCTCAACTTCAAATTTATCGACATCAAGCTAACATGTTGAAAAACAGTCTCTTCTATATAAGAGAAAATATAAAATTTTCTTTTTTTTTTCTTTTTTTTTACCGTCTCTAGGAGCTCCCACCCATTTTGCTCCCTTGGTGATTCGAACTCGCAACCTTCGGAATAAAAGTGAGGGGTGCTTACCATCCGAGCAACTCCCTCTCGTCATATAAAATTTTCTTTCATTATGTCTTTATAAAAATAAAAAAAGTGGTGAAAATAAATGATTTTATTTTGAGCACTCAAATTGATTAATCTTATCTTTAAAATGACAAAAATAAAATGAAATTATATATATATATAAAATTATGGTTCCGTGAAGCTTCACTAATGTAAAACATTTTTTTAAATAAAAAAAAAAACTATTTATGAGATTTAATTTCATATTCTTCGTATATAAATGATTAATACATTAAACACTTTTATAATACAACTCAATTTTAAATACTCTTTATATATTAAAATCAAACAATTACACTTCATGAACTAAGAAAATTTTACAGTTACACATCTTATGAAATTTATCTATAATTAAATATATTAAAATATAATTATTAAACGACAAATTTAAATCACAAATAAAACATTTTTTAAAGTTATTCTTACGAAATTTTAAAAAAAAAATATAAAAAAATATGAATGCATTTGATTAAAAGAAGAGTTAATATTTTTTAAGAAAATATTAAATGTTACAAATTTTTCTACTATATTAGAAAAGTGAGGGTATCAACATGTGTGCTTTAGGTCATAAAATCATTTTATTGAGGGCAGTTTTGTCATTGCAACTAATAGTCCTATTCTCAATATTATTCCACGTGGTTTTGGTTGCCATCTCAGTGTTACAGATGACTTTCATGCCAAATTCCTCATTCCTATATTATGTTCATCCTTTGTCTTCTCTTTTTTTTTTTGGTACCTGACATTTCTATTAATCACCAAAGTTGTTTTTTACATAACCATAGCAATACTAACTCATATTGCTATCTCAAATTGTAAAAAAAAACTCATAAAAGTGGCAAGTCTACCGTCCTAACTAAAATTTAAGTTGTTGGATTATTGTTTTGACTTGAGAGTTGGCTCGAACATTACAAATGTAGACGGTCTCCTTTGCAAGTTCCTCATATTGACGCCTTGTGTTTTCAAATATCCTCCTATTCCTTTTCATCCAAACTGAAAATCTGAGCATTCAGTGATCTCCCCTTTGCGCACAGTATGATCCATGCTAGATGAGTGTCCCAAATTGTTGTAGGACTCCATTGCCATTATAGCCAAGTCATAATTCTTCTCCACACCCCTTGAGTAAATTCACATCGAACAAATAAGTGATCTCTTGTTCCCCTGCTGTTGACAGAGTTTGCATTGTTGATCAATATCTAATCCCCATGCCTGAAGTCTGTCAGTTGTTTGCAGTCTATCCTGTAGCTGCAGCCATAGTATGAATTTAGCCTTTGGTCTTGCACTGTTGCCAAATAATAGGGACTTCCATGCAACCTTTAGATTGTCTCCTAGAAGCTTCTGGTAAATATATTTTATGCTTATTGAATTTAACTGTACTGCCTGAGTCTTTTTCAAAGTTCTTCTTGCTACCATAATCTTCCTTACCATCCATGATGCCTGAGGTGGTATAGATGCTAGTGCCATTGGTTGAGACTTAATGTAATATGCATGAATCCTCTAATCCATAGTTTATCTTGTTTATGAGCTAAGTCCCAGTTGGTTTTTGCAATAGCTGCCCTGTTCCACAATCGAATATTGATCAAGTTTAAACCCTCTATGAATATTGGAGTGCAAATTCTCTCCCAAGCCACTAAGGATTTTTGTGTGATTGTGTCGGTTCCAGACCACATAAAGTTTCTACAGTGAGCATCAATGAGTTTGAGAATTTTTGCTGGAATGATGAATAGTTGAGACCAATAAGCTTGAATACCAAAAATGACAGTTTGGATTAGTTGCAATCTTCCAGCATGAGATAATTTTTTAGCAGTCCAGGAGAAAATCCTTGCAACTATTTTCTCAACCAAAGGTGTCCATTGGATCAGTGAAACTTCTTTGTAGAAAGAGGGATACCTTCGTATTTGAATGGCAATTTTCCAGCAGCAAAACCTGTATGTTGTATGATCCTATCACCCTCTATGTTTGATATACCTCCAAAATAAATAGAGCATTTTCCCATATTTTCTTGGAGGTCAGATGTTGCTGAGAATGATTTGAAGCAATCCATCAATGCTGTAATAGAGTTGAGGTCTCCTCTTGCAAACATAAGTAGATCATCTGCAAAGCATAAATGAGTGATCCCCAGTTTAGCACATCTAGGATGGTAGGCATAGTTCTTGTTATCTTTGAGGATGGAAAGAGATCTACTTAAATACTCCATGGCTATGGCAAACAAGAATGGTGAAATGGGGTCCCCTGTCTGAGTCCTTTGGCAGCATTAAATGGATTGGATGGCTCTCCATTTATCATCACAGTATAACTCACAGTCTGTACACATTGCATGATCCACTGTATGAATTTAGCTGGGAAGCATAGTTCAATTAGAATTTGTTTCAGAAATATCCATTCAACTGAATCATAAGCTTTTTGTAGGTCAATCTTGATTATACATCTGGGGGAGATGTGTATACACCTCCCCCAGATGCCAAGATGATATTGTCTACAATTTTTCTACCAGGAATGAATCCTGATTGAGCTTCACTAATCACAGATGCTATTACTCCCTGTAGTCTAGCAGTGAGGATTTTTGTAATGATTTTGTACAAGATTGTGCAACAGGCAATTGGTCTGTATTCTTTTACTGATGTAGGATTGACAATCTTTGGTACCAGTGTTATAGAAGTACCTTGTGCATGTCACTTGTAATAAAAAACTCTCCAACAGCTTGTAGTACATCTTCTTTCACCAGTGTCCAGGACTTTTTATAAAATACAACATTAAAACCATCTACTCCTGGAGCTTTATCATCACCAATAGACATCAAACTTGAGTAAATTTCTTCTTCAGTTACTGATCTGCAAAGTTTTAACCCTTGTTGGTGGCTTAAGACAGGTCCTCTTTTCATAAACTCTTTATTCACTGCCGGAAGGTCAACTGCTGATGACCCCATTAAGGACTTATAAAACATCAGGATCTCTTCTCTAATTTCCTTCTGATCAGTCACGGAGGTGAGCTCGTATTTGTTTCTTGTGGATCCTCTCCTTTATGATTGCTGAAAAATAGTGATTATTACCATCTCCAAGTTGGATCCATTTTGCTCGAGATTTCAGCCTGAGAGCATTTTCTTCAATATTGGACCATTTTTCTAGCTCCTGTAACAACTTCCTCTCCAATTCCAACAGAGAATCTGTGCATTGTCTATTAATTTGGTCTTGTATTTGCATTGTCTTCTCTCTTTGCTTACCCAAAAACTACACTTTTGCCTTTTCTTTTTATATAAATTGAAGAAATATTATTCCCAAAAGAAATAATATGATGTGATGAAGACGATGAATTAGTACAATTGAAAGAAGAAGATGAACAAAAAAAATGCAATTTTGGGAATTTCTAATGAATTGTAAGTGCTGGAATTTTGATTAGGGAATGATGTGAACATTTCAAAAAAATTCAAATGGTGCTTCTTAACCATCTGTGTTATTATTATTGATTGAACCTTGCATTTTCCATGGCTAAATAGCTTAGCAAATTTAAAATTTTCAGGTATACAATTTGTTTTTCAATTCCTTTAACTGTTTTCTTCTTAGATAGTGGACTACAAAAGTCACTTGTGAGCAGTAGTCATTGTTAGGGAAGTTGTGGGGTTATTGTTTTTATACTGCCTTTTAATTATGAGTATTCTTTAATTATTTCATATTTCAATGCTAATTTAATTTAGGATGAAGTTTTAAAAGAAAGGCTTTTATTTGAATTTATGATTTAAAATAAGTGATAGATATTTGTGTCTTATAAATTATAATGAGTATTTTAAAGTTAAATTATTATTAAATATATAAATATGTCCTTTTTTAAAAATTAACTCAAAAAAAGGTAAGTCATATAAATTAAGAGACACTATATATATATTTTAGTAGTCATTAATTATTATAACAACTAGAAGTTCATGATCATGGAAAGTATTGCTTGCTTTACATGCTCCTCTGATTTGAAGAGAGAGGTGAGGGGATGAAAGGGAGGACATTTTTTTTTATGTGTGTGTTAATTTAGTGTATAAATTATATACAAAATACCGGCCAACAATGTCAGTATTGTAGCTAGCTTGAGTAGAAAATTTGGCTACCTCATTCTTGGAGTCATTTCCTGTTCCCACACAATAGTGTACCTTGTTAATATTCAATAGGTCTTAATTTATGCGATGTATAGATAATATGCTGTAAATATATATTTATTCAAAATGCTTTAGTTACCCAGATCATAAGTAATTGATTCTTTCAAATTGACATTTAAAAAATGATTTTCATTTTTCACACAAATATATATCTAGATAAATACACACAAATATATATCTAGATAAATATTGAGCCCCTGCGTGCACATACATTATTCGTCTAGTTTTAATAAGATATGCCACTATTATTCTATTAATAAAGATTTTCTTTTACTTTAAATACGTATGTCATTTGTAATTTTATTATATATTATCTTTTTTTATTTTTTATTTTTATTATTCTTCCACTTTAAAATTATTTATATATAATTATTTAAAAAGAATTCCATTTATGTAGGATTTTTATGTCGTTATCCCCTATATTACGTGGATTTGATAAATTGTGAATCATTACTTATATTTGTTACTAAAATGACCT
>JAJOOO010010100.1:0-10426 GCA_029582685.1 Solanum piurae
AAAGGACGATCGGCGAGTCGCCAAATGGTCGGCAAAGCCCGACTTTCCTCGCCGAATGGCCCCAAAAAGACACACATCACATTAGTATACATTGATTTTTGGAAGAGAGAGAAAGCATCCAAAAATTGTGAGGAACAAAAGAAAGAAAGCAAAAATACTGCTATTGTTTATTTTGAGTAATTTTAGCAAGAATTTTCAATTGGGTGTTGTAATAGAGAAGCTATTAGTCATCTTAAACTTTCAATTTTCAAATACCCATCCATGGAGTTTGTGGTAGGTAGTGAATTTCACTCTTTTATGATGATTGGCTAAAACCCCAGTCTTGGGGGTTTGACAATGTAACCAATTGTTGTGATTGATTTAATGGGTGTTAGTAATTATTGATTTTTTGTGTTAATTTAAAATGGGTCTAAGTTATTACTGTGGTTTAACTCCTTTATTGTATGTTTATTGCAATATACCTCAGGGTTTTTAGCTTGCTTTAGAGAGAAGTGTAGAGATAAGGTAATAACTTGGCATCCCTATCTAGTGGGTCTTGACGATTTCACCTTGAGAAAGTGAAATCCAAGATCCATTCTTTGTATGTAGCTCGAGAGAGTAGATTTGATGAGATTATGGGCTGGTCTTCTTATGGAATGCATTGAGGTTTGAAAGAACTCCGTGGAAATAAGGTAATTGTTTGAGAGAAAAGGGCCTTATCCAAAGCCCATCCTACCCATGACGAATTAAAATTGTTGGTTAGTGATTTGCACCCATTGAGTTGAAATCCGCAGTTGGTTAGTCAATCCCCCAAGCATTGTCTCCTAATTTGATTATTTCTTGTTGATTGTTGAAGTGATTTTGTAGTCTAAAAGTTGTTTGCGTTGCATAGTGACTACGCCTTAAATCTTGGTTTATAGATTCTTAAAACTTTTATTCTTTCAGCTGCAAAGGTCACCGCCATAACTTCACTTTTGAATTCAAAATAGAACTACTCTATGTGGGATCGACTTTAACTTGTTTATTGGATTTTACTACTTAACCACCGTCTACACCTTGTATCAGATGAGGTATGGTTGATAGGTTAATCAAAATGGTACCGCTTCCAGGGAGTAATGCTATTTAGAGTTCCTTTGCCGAAGTTAAATTGTGAATTTGTTGGCTGTAGTAAATTGATTTAGGTTGTATTGTGCTTGTGTTGGTAGCATTGAGTAGAAGAGAAAATGAGTGGGGAAGAAATGAACGGGATCCAAGCGGGTCACCGAGATGGTATCTATGATATTAATAGTGTATAAAACCCAACCCAATCGGGTGGAATTGGTGCAATTTGCCTACCATCAACCGATGAGGATGCTATATTTGAGATCACGAACACAACTCTTTTTCTCCTCCAAATGAAAGGACTTTATGGAGGGTTGACTCATGAAGATCCACATGAGCATGTGAGGAATTTTATAGATGTTTGCCGCCTGTTTTCATTCAAGAATGTGTCACAATAGTCACTCCGAATTAGGTTATTTCCACTATCTCTGACGGGGGAAGCTAGCAAGTGGTTGGATGAGTTACCAAAAAATTCTATCACATCGTGGGATGAGCTTACCACGAAATTCAATGCAAGGTTCTTTCCCCCATCGAGATTGATGAAACTCAGAGATAAGATTCAAGGTTTCAAGCGATTGGAGGGTGAACCCATCCATGAAACATGGCTGAGGTTTAAGAAACTCCTACTTCAATGCCCGACTCACGGACTATCAATCAATTTGCTGCTCCAATACTTCTACCAGAGTCTTGATTTGGTAAATAAAGGAGTGGCTGATCTGTTGGTCCGAGGGGGAATAATGTTGCAATCGTTTGAGGTGTCTTTATTTCTTCTTGATGATATGACGAAAATAAATAGAGCTTGGTACATTCGAGAAGATCAAGTTTCACCTTTTTTGCTTTAGAATGACTCACGATCAACTTTATAAGGAAAGAGAAAGAGATTAGAACATCAAGAAGATGATAGCTCAAATGGAAATACTACAAGCACATGTGTTAGAAAGTGTGAAAAATCTCCAAGGAGCAAGGGGAGTATTTAGAGTTGAGGAGGGTTCTACATCAAGCTATTCAAGGCCAGGGGAGAATTTAGGTTGGAACTATAATAAATATAAGGAGAGTTTCCACCCACGTTATTTATAATGGAGTGGGAACCAAGGTTGGAGCTCTCACAAAGAAGAAGAGTAGGGAAGATACTATCAAGAATGGGCTGAGCAAAGTGCTACTTGGAGAAGAGAGGATGATTATGAAGAAGATCACACTCAATCGAGTGAGAGCCCAAAGTCAAAGGGGAGTTAAAGTAGTTCCCGAGTGGACGATCTAGTGTCACGTATCCTTGACAAAGTTGAGGGTTCGGATGATTTGCTAAAAGGGATGAAAGCTAATTTTTCATCTTTAAACAATAGAGTGAATTGTCACACTGATGCAATCAAGCTACTTGAAGGTCAGTTGAGTCTACTTTCAGCACAATTGAAACCAAAGATAATGGGGGACAACAACACTACATACATCACAAATTTGAAGAAGAATGGTGATAGAGACCTGGTTGTGGTTACACGTAGTGGGAAAGTGGAGATAGGTGATTGGAAGGGAAATGATGAGGGACCGGCTCATGAAAAAGATAAAGGTATTGAGGAATAAGAGACACCCATCCAACAAATCCCTTCAATGCATAAGGTGGTAAAACCTCTTCCCAAAATAACTCCTCCGTTTCCCAAGTGTCTTTAGAAAAACAATGAGGATGAGAAGTTCAATAAATTTTTCTCATTTTTTAAGACATTATCGATTAATCTTCCTCTAGTGGAAGCATTGTTGGAGATTCTGGGTTATGCCAAGTTTATGAAGGAGTTAGTAGCAAAGAAAAAAAGCTTGGACTTTGAAACAATTGCAGTCTCTCATAGTTGTAGTGCAATATTGACTAAAGAGATGATAAAAAAGAAGGAGGATCCCGGAGCCTTCACCATTCCTTAAACTATCGGTATGCTCCAATTCGCCAAGGCATTATGTGATTTGGGAGCAAGTATAAACCTAATGCCATATGCAATCTATAAGCAACTTGGATTGGGTGATCCGAAGTCCACAACAATGAGTCTTTTGATGGCAGATCGAACTATCAAGCACCCCATGGTAATACTCTATGATATCTTGGTAAAGGTTGACCGATTCATCTTTCCATCTGATTTTTTCATCCTTGATTGCGAGATTGATGTAGAAATTCCCATTATTTTGGGAAGGCCTTTCCTAGAAACCGGGAGAGCGTTAGTGGAAGTTGAAAATGGAGATTTAAAGTTCCAGGTGAATGAAGATGAAGTAACCTTTTATGTGTGTAAATCTATGAAGTGCCCCATCGATATTCATGTGGTTTCGACTATTGATGTGATTGATAAAGTCGTGGCTAGTGTTAGCCATTTAATGTGCATGAGTGAGCCACTTGAAGCACTGCTTGCAAACTATGATTATTCGGAAGTCCAAGGTTATAATGAGGTAGTAGCAGTCCTTCCGGGTTTGGGGGAATATTCAAAGACTCCATTAAAGCTGGATATTGATCTAAAAAATTGGGAAAATCCTCCCGCAAAGCCATCAACGAAGGAACCACCAAAGTTTGAGTTGAAAGTGCTCCCTTCCCACCTTCGATATGCATTCTTGGGGCAAACAACACCTTACTCATAATTATTGCCGCCAACTTGCTTGAATGGCAAGTGAAGTCACTCTTTGAAGTATTGAAAAGATACATCAAAGCCATTGGATGGACGATTGCTAACATTGTGGGCATTCCACCCGACATTTGCACTCACAAGACTCAACTTGAGAGCGAATGTAAGCCGAGTGTTGAGCATCAAAGGAGATTGAACTCACCGATGCAAGAGGTGTTGAAAAATGAGATAATCAAGTGATTGGATGCAGGGGTGATTTACCCTATTTCGGATAGTAAGTGGTCCAATGTGTACTAAAAAAGGAAGGCATCACGGTAGTCCCAAATAAAAAGGGAGAGCTTGTTTCTATGAGACCGGTGACGGATGACGAGTATGCATGGATTACAAAAAATTGAACTCGTGGATCGAAAAAGATCACTTTCCCATTCCCTTTATGGATCAGATGCATGATCGACTTTAAGAAAGAGGATGGTATTTGATGAGTCCATGATTTGGACTCATTTAGGACTTTTTTGGATAGATTTAGTGTCCTCAAATGCTTATTTTATGCCAATAACTGATGTAAAATCCTTGATTTCAAGGTATTTGGATTGAGGAACAAAGCACGGAACTAACGAGCAAAAAGAAACAAGGTAGATGAAAGAATGAAGAAAAGAAGGCCTGTTGATCGCCTAATCCATTGGGCAAGTCACCAAATGGCTATTATCTCACCTAAAGTTCCAGTGTGCAAATCCCTGAAGGAGAAAATCAAGTCAGCGAGAAAAAAGAGCAGTCGGTGTGTCATCGAATAGTTTTGCGATGCAGTATTGGATCGCCCAAAGTTATAGAACTTGAGGATGCTAAAGACCAAGCAAAAAGGCGATGGAATTGACCAAAGGGTGGATCGCCGAGCTGATCGGCGATCCCAACTTACTACGCCGAATGGTCCTTCACAACATATTTTTGGCGACTATAAATACTATTTCAAACATTATGTTTAGTATCAATCAATCAATCTATCTTTTAATAAGTTTTCATAATATAGAATTCTGGAGTTTGAATTGAAAGTATTGAGACAATATTTTTCCTTAGCTTTGAAGAATTGAAGTTTTCCATTTTTGAGAAATTGGAAGTGGGTCTTTGAGATTCTTAAATTTGGACCTTTGTAAAGACGAAATCAATCTAACCCAGTTGATGGAAACACAAATTAGTAACGATTTTTATCTTTTTATGATGTCTAGCTAAAACCCCAATTCTTGGGGTGTGATTATGTGATTATGGGTTGATTTAGCTGATGGGTATTGCTAATTGTTAGTTTAAATGCTGTTTACAAGTGATTTCATTCAGTAATTGTGGTTGAAATTAAAGGATTGTAGTTGCAAATGTAGTCCTACCCTCATGTTTTTAGCTTGTTCGAGAGAGAGGTTTTAAAACCAAGATTATTGAATTGATAGTCTGTGGGTATTAGGTTGTCATGGGTTCAGCTTGAGAGAGTGAATCCTAAACCCTTTTCCATACATTCAACTCGAGAGAGTGAATTGACTAAAGCGTAGGCTGTTCTTATTTGCTTGCTTATTGGTGTTCGAGAGAAACCAACTTGATTCGGGGTAAATTGTCTGAGAGAAAGTTTATCCCCACTAAAGTCTAGCTTATTCACTGATTTACAACTATTTACTAACAATTGCAATTACCCAATTGTCTATATTAGCCTATAATCGAATCACATCCTAAGAACCCATCTCAATATTATTATTTTCGTGTTATTTGTTGTTGTTGTAGCTGATAGTTGAAACCAAAACCCCCCTGTTATTTAACATTCGTGTCACCCTTAATTTGAATTATTCTTTTATTCGTTGTTCTCTATTGCTATGATTGACTTGAGCATATTAGTACTTTCTTATTGATTCTCAAACACGTACCACTCTTTGTGGGATTCGACCCCAACTCACTTAGTTGGTTTATATTACTGACTAACGATCGTTGGCACTTAGTATTGGATGAAGTGTCCTGATACGTGAAATTAAAATGGTACCACTGTCGGGGAGTGGTGTTGACTGTGAATCTTTAGTTAAGTTGAATTTTGTTCTGGTTAATTATAGTTGAACTTACTTATTTTTAGTTTTGGTTTTCTTGTTTATGTTTTGAAACATGTAGTATCAGTGTGAACGGAAGCAATGGTAGCCAAGTATGACACCAAGATGACATCGGCAACCTCAATGATGTCAATGAGCCTAATGCTAATGACCCTCATCTTAGGTGTGGAATTGGTGCCATTCGCTTGCCGCCTATTGAAGGCAACGCGATGTTCCATATTACTAGCACTATGCTTCAGCTCTTGCAATTGAAGGGGTTGTTCGGTGGTTTGGCTCATGAGGATCCCCATGAGCATATCAGAAATTTTGTTGATGTTTGTGGACCATTATCTTTCAAGAATATATCCCAAGAATCGGTTCGGCTAAGATTGTTCCCGTTCTCTCTGATTGGAGCAACATGTAAGTGGCTGGCTGAATTGCCACAAGACTCAATCACTTCTTGGGAAGAGCTTATTATTGCATTTCAAGTGCGATTTTTCCTTCCCTCGAAGATAATGACACTTTGGGACAATATTCAGAGCTTGAAGCGTCTGGAAGGCGAGCCAATTCATGAGACTTGGCTGCTATTCAAGAAGTTGGTGCTGCAATGCCCAACTCATGGCTTGCCAGATAACGTGTTGCTACAATATTTTTACCGGAGCCTTGACTCGGTAAACAAGGGTGTTGCTGACCAACTTTATCCTGGAGGTCTGATGCAGCAACCTTATGTGATAGCAGCTCATCTCTTGGATGGCATGACCATAATCAATCGGGCATGGTAAACTCGTGAAGATCAGGTCTCTCCTCTCACATTAAAATTGGCCAACGAACAGATGCAGAAAGACCATGAGAGGGACCAGAGCATGGCCAAGATCATGACATAACTTGAAAATTTTGTCTAAAAATGTCATGGGAGCTGGTGCTCGGAGTGTCAATGCCGTGGGTGTTGGGTGTGTGAATCCCGAAGAAGCTAAGTTCGAAGCCTTGCATAATGAGGAGGTGAATTTCCAGCACAATTGCAACCAAAGATAATGGGGGATATCAACACTACATACATCACAAATTTAGGGGAGAATGGTGATAGAGACCTGGATGTGGTTACATGTAGTGGGAAGGTGGCGTTAGGTGATATGAAGGGCAATGATGAGGCACCAGCTCATGAAAAAGCTAAAGGTATTGAGAAAGAAGAGATATCCATCCAACAAATCCCTCCAATGCAAAAGGTGGTAAAACCTCTTTCCAAAATAACTCTTCCGTTTCCTCAACATCTTATGAAGAAAAATGAGGATGAGAAGTTCAAGAAATTTTTATCAGTGTTTAAGACATTATCGATTAATCTCCCTCTAGTGGAGGCATTGTTGGATATGCCAGGTTATGCCAAGTTTATGAAGGAGTTAGTCACAAAGAAAAGAAGCTTGGACTTTGAAACAATTGAAGTCTCGCATAGTTGTAGTGCAATTATGACTAATGAAATGATAAAAAAGAAGGAGGATCCCAGAGCCTTCACCATTCCTTGCACTTTCGGTATGGTCATATTCACCAAGGCCTTATGTGATTTGGGAGCAAGTATAAACCTAATTCCATATGCAATCTATAAACAACTTGGATTGGGTGAACCGAAGTCCACAACGATCAGGATTTTGATGGCAGATCGATCTATCAAGCACCCCGTGGGAATACTCTATGATATCTTGGTAAAGGTTGACCGATTCATCTTTCTGGATTATTTTTTCATCCTTGATTGTGAGATTGATGCTGAACTTCCCATTATTTTGGGAAGGCCATTCCTAGAAACCGGGAGAGCATTAGTGGATGTTGAAAGTGGAAAGTTAAAGTTCCATGTGAATGAATATGAAGTAACCTTTAATGTGTGTAAATCTATGAAGAACCCAAGTGATATTCATGTGGTTTCGACTATTGATGTGATTGATGAAGCCATGGCTAGTGTTAGCCATTTAATGTGCATGAGTGAGCCACTTGAAGTGCTTCTTGCAAACTATGATGAGTTGGAAGTCCAAGGTTATGCTGAGGTATTAGCAGCCCTTTCGGGTTTGTGGGTATATTCAAAGACTCCATTAAAGCTGGATATTGATCTAAAAAATTAGGAAAATCCTCCCGCAAAGCCATCAACGGAGGAACCACCAAAGATTGATTTGAAAGTGCTCCCCTCCAACCTTCGATATGCATTCTTAGGGGCAAACAAATCTTTACCCTTAATTATTGCTGCCAACTTGCTTGAATGGCAAGTGAAGTCGCTCCTTGAAGTATTGAAAAGATACATCAAAGTCATGCAAAATTCATGAAAACATGCTAAAAGGGACATTTTAGTTGAATGCATACAATTTTATAAGTTAAAGCATCATTTTGAAGATAGTGGAAGAGCATAAGCCATAAGCTTAATCAACTCATAGGTCATCATATCATAAGAGGAGCATACCATAAATACCCTCAAAGCATACTTGTGCAATGCATGAATAAGATCCCATAATTCCACCCATACTAAGTAAAGCTTCTTGAGTAACTATAGTTCATAATTCATATTCTTGTTCATACTATCATAAAGGGAGATTAGCCTTAACCGACATACACCATGCGAGGTTACCATGGAATCCGGTGTCTACCCCACACCAAAAAGGGGTTCTCATACTTGTCTAATGTAGAACCATACTCTTAGCTTAGGTGAATCCACTAGTTAAAGATCTATGTTGGCACATAGTTTATGGGATAAAGAGATTGCTACTAGAAACCATGACTCAACTAAGGTAGAAGGTCTCCATCTCATGAGATACATACTTTGGGAATCCGGACTCAGCTAAGGTAGAAGGAACCCATTAGTGATGCCACATTCAACTATCGTACAAGCTTCCATATCATATTCATATCCACTCAGTGCTAAGCATTAATTCCCATAGATTACATATTAAGTCTTGACTTAAGTGCATATTCATGGAAGAATTTATTGACACTCAATCCAACATAATTCATACTATAGCTCATAGATTCAATAGGTGAGAATAACCTTACAACCTTAGAATAATCATATTGTAAGAACAACTTTCACATCATACCATGTTCATTCATAAGTGTACACATGAGGATAACCCTCAACAACACAACAACTAGGTCATAATCATATTCACTTTACTCTCCGAGTGTTCTTAAAACATATACATCAATCTCATAATCATGCATAATTCTCATACTTTTCCCTTTAAGGACCCTAGATCATATTCAATCAACAAATCTAGAATTAATACATTAGACATGGATATAATCATAATTCAAGTAACCCAATCACTACATATGTAATCTCATACCATTCTTCTATAATCAACAAACCCACATCACAAGATCATAATTGAGTAACACAGGGAATTCATGGGTTCTTGGGGTTTCACATAAAAACCATAATAAATCATCAATTAAATCATAATATAATGTAATTAAAGAATTGGAATCGTTTTTTAAAGGAAACCATGACTAAGAGACAAACCCTAGATTTTGGGGAATTTCTATCTTTGAAAATGGGGTTTTGAAGGGACTCCATGGATGAGAACTTTCCATGGATGAAGGACTACCATACCTTAGCAATGAAGCCTAATGAATTTGATGAGAAGAATTTGATTCTTGAACCCTAGCTTCACCTTCTTCCTTCTTCTTCTTCCTTGAAGTTCTAGAGAGAGAATATTTTGAGATAAAATGAACTTTTTGGGATTTGATTTGGGGTTTTGGAAATAATGGGGTGAATGGGTGTATTTTTGACTTAAAATGACTTATATAGGTCTATAAAACTAAGACAAAAGGACTTCACTTTAATAAGACTTAAACCGGAATTACCCAAAACACCCCTCACTTTTAAGTGAGCTACCCAGGTACCACGAGGGGCTTCCACAGGCTGTGGTCCACTCCGTGGACTTGAGGCAGTGGCTAGCCAGTCTCATGAGGTGCTCCCACGAGCCGTGGTCCCTCTCGTGGATGCAACCTTAGCCCACAAGCTTAAGGCAAACCTCAAGAGTGGCTTCCACGAGCCGTGGTGCTTGTCCACGAGCTGTGGTCCTTCTCGTGGATGCACCCTTAGCCCATAAGCCTAAGGCAATCTTCACGAGCCTCCACGAGCCGTAGTGCTTTCCACGTGCTGTGGTCCCTCTCGTGGACCTTGAGGTAGTGGCTAAGCCACTTCTCTCAACCCTCACATCACCATCTCTCTTCCACGAGTCTTCCCACGAGCCGTGGTCTTCACCACGAGCCATGAAGTGGCTCGTGAAGAGGAGACTTAGGCAGATTTTAGGGAGGCTACTGAATATCCCTCCACGGGTGGCACCACGGGGCGTGATGGCCACCACGGGTCGTGAAGACCCTCGTGGATGCTAGAGGTAGTGCCTTTGCCAACTCTTGGGCAGCCTTGGACCCTTGCCCATTTTCCTCGGCTCTAGCTGTCACGACCCAAGCCTAGGGCCTAGACGTGACATGGCGAATGAGGAACCCGAAGGAACCCCAAACAAGCCTCTTCAAACTTGTCATCAGACTTCATCGGTCACGGAAGTACATTCAACATTAATTAATGGGAAATAGGGACTAAGGGCAAACCATTTCAAAATGACATCATAGGACAAGAGCCAAGCTCATTTACAAAATACTTGTCCAACGTACACCTCTACATACATAGATAGGACGGGGCCATGACATACTACCGGCTCCCCTCATAGT
>JAJOOO010010101.1:0-11503 GCA_029582685.1 Solanum piurae
TATATATATATATATATATATATATATATATCTATTTATGAGTTATTTATGAGATATTTATGAGTTTAAGCTACTTTTCTTCTTTCTTCCACAAGTCTCTGTCTTCTTAAAACTAATCATGCTTAGATCGATTTATTTTAAGTGTTTTTTATAGAATGAAAATAGCTTTTAAATACTTCTTTAAGTGTTTGAATACTTTCTAAAAATGAAATTAATGTTCTACTGATTTCTCAACTTTACCAAATACTCAAAAGTTAAAAGCTTTAACCCTTTGTAGTCATGTACTCATCTATTGTAATACCTCTTTCCTTTTCTTTTTCTATTTGATGTTAGGAATTCATCTAACTAATCTGAATTTGTACTGAAAAATTCTATTTTGGGGTAAATTATAAAGCTCATTATCAAAGACGACTTCTTATATATGTCTAGAGCTTGAATTCAAGATGTTTGTTAAAAATTGAGAAGTACTAATTACCATTCCTGCATAACTATCAAAGGTTTTTTTTGGAGATAGTAATTTCCTACCAAAGGCCTTTTTGGAGAAAGTAATTTCCTTCGTACCAAACACACTCTGCGAGACGGCGACTAATAAAAAAAAATCTCCTAAATGTAAAGTAAGAAATCTATCATAGTTTCCACCAAAATCATGGATTTATCTATTTCTATCACATTTTCCACCAAAATCATGGATTTATCTATTTTTATTACATTTTTCACCAAAATCATGGATTTATCTATTTTTATTACATTTTTCACCAAAATCATGGAATTATCTATTTCGTATAAAAGATAAAGTTATCTACCTACCTAGAGGCGTATCAAAGAGGGGGTCACCGGGTTCACGTGAATCCATGCTCCCCTCTTGAAATTATATATAGTAGTGTTATATTTTTTTAAATATAGATGTGTAAACCCACACTTGAAGTATCATATAATGTCGTACGATGATGATTAGGCGCACCTCTTTAAGTGAGGTTAGAAATTTGAATTTTTTATTTATCATATTTTATTTTCATTTCTAAATTGGGTAACGCCTCTATATGTGGTTTGGATAGATAAAAAATAATTTTGCATCTATAATTTTAAAATTTTAATGATTTTCAGTGATAAGAACCTAAATGTTAAATCGATCAAATTTATATCTTAGATCTATCTTTTTGTAATAGTACACTCATCATCTCAAAATTCTGGATACGCAAACCTACATACCAACGTATTTGTTATTAATTTTGTCATTAAAAACTAGTGGTTTACAAGTTTTACGTACTGTAGGGAAAAAACAAACGTACAACATCTTAGTTGTTCTAACTAAGAGGGTGTTTGGATTGACATAAAAATTGGTCAAATCTACTTTTAAGTCGATTTTGACTTCTGGATGTATTTGGCAAATATAAAAAATAACTTAAAATAAGTTAGAAAGTGTTTGACAAGGTAAAAAATGACTTAAAATAAAGTTTAAAATAATTTAAAATAAGTCAAAAATCAAAAGTAGGTCTCCCCTTACTTTTTATTTTTTGACTTAAAAGTTATTTCAATTTAAATTTTTATTTTTAACTTAAAAACTATTTTTTTAAACTAATCCAAACGAACTCTAAAACTATTATAAACTGTCTAGGACTTCTCATTGAATAAAATTCCATATTCATAGGACCACCGTAGGTAACAAAATATGCAATAAATGAAAGTGTAATAGATCATATTTTAATTTAAGAAAATGTTCCCCTCATAATATTGATCTATGTTTTAGTTTTATGAGTTTAAGCTACTTGCGATTTTCTTCTTTCTTCCACAAGTCTTTGTCTTTCTTATTGCTAACCTGCTTAGATCGACTTGTTTTAAGTGTTTTTTGTAAAGTAAAAATAGCTTTTAAATACTTCTTTAGTGTTTGAATAATTTTTAAAAATGAAATTAGTGTTCTACTGATTTCTCTACTTTATGAAATACTCAAAAGTTAAAAGCTTTAACCCTTTGTAGTTTGTACTCAATATCTCTTTCCTTTTAGTTTCCATTTAATGTTAGGAATTTATTTTTAAGGCCCGACTAATCTGAATTTGTATTGAAAAATTCTCTCACTATCAAAGACGATTCCTTATAAACTTCTAGAGCTTGAATTTGAGATGTTTGTTATAGCTGGAGAAGTATTAATTACTAGGCCAGCATAACTTTTGATGATAATAAAACTTATAATATGGTCCATGGGGTCCTTGTTTTGGAAAAAAACAATGATTAGTTTTATATCTACACATCCTTACTTAGAACCTATGAACCACATACATTTGCATGGACCATGTTTTTCTAATTTCTATTAAAAAAAAAATTATGTCCCCTTAAAAGGGCCGGCTTTATGCTTTGGAAAATAAGGCTTTTGCCTTGGGCCTCCGAATTTTGGGGTGTCAAATTTTTATCAAGAATAAATTATGTGTTAAAGTTTCTATAGAAAAAATTAATTATTTATGATAAAAAGTATAATTTTCTAAAAAATATATTATTTTACCCACTTTAACATCTTTTGTACTTCGTTAAAAATAAGATTTAATAGTGAAAAATGTTGAATAAAGTGAGTTACAAATTCTTTTTTATTTCTTTTTAAATTTTAGTTTCAAGCATTACTACAAGCATATTAAAATGGGGTATACCAAGTCATCAACTTCTTGTGTCAAATTCTATGATTGTAACTTTTATCTTTATTTAATATTTGTCAACTTATACTTATAGAATTATGTTAACAATTCATATAATAATTGCCTCACTGAAAGGATGTTTTTCAATGTTGAGTTTGTTGACACCCAATTTTGGCCTAACATTTTCAAAGTTCGTAACTTTTAAGTTTTATTTATTTAATTGTTCAAAATACATTTTTTATAATTTTAAATAAGTTTATCGATAACTATCTTTATTTGTCAAAATTTAGGATTTTTTATCAGTTCATTTTAATTACATTATTTCTTATCATAGCCGGTTAAATACGTTCAAATATTTGTTCATTTTGATTAAATGGTTATTTCTGTTAAATTGCACTTTATACATGTCATTAGTTATACGTTCATTACTTTTTTTTAATATTCATTTTTATTCGTCATATTTGCTAATATTAATTTTGATATTTTGCACGGTCTAGAAATTGATTCAAATATAAATAAGATTTATATACAAATATTTTATTTAACTAATGGTTTCAGTCCATGGTTTTAAGATAATCGTATCGTACTATAAATAGTTTTCGATTTTCTATATAAACAATAGCTTATTCATTAAGTCAAGGGGGTGGTAAATTATTTTCTAAATGGCGAAACCCTAATTTTTTTTCCTCTCCCCTTTTCCTCCCTTAGCCTCCACCACCTCAAACCCCACCTCCCTCTTCTTCATTTTTCCGGCAAAACCTCGCCGGAATACAACCAAATATAAGCACAAAATAACTTATTTCTTCTCCACCAGAGCCAACCAAACCCCTCTTCCACCAAAACAACCACCAAAAGCCACCAGATCTCAGCCCCAAACCACGAACCAGAAACACCACTTATATCAATCGTTTCCTCCGACAAAACCAGACCATCAACGAACACCAAACCTTCGCCGTACCTTCATTCTTCCCGTTTCCCCCAAAACCACCAGAAACACAGCTCCACCACCAGACCCACAACAGCGAACAAAACCCCAATCAAGAAACGATCAGACCACAATTATCTACGAGAACCACAAATTGTTATGACCATTCGCGACTGTTTTTCGGGACGGTTTTCCTGAAAAAATATGAGAAATGTGTGAGAGCAGGACTAGCATGCAAAATAATAAAAAATAAATGAGTGCGACCTCATAGTCAAATACTCCCCTGATTTATCTTTTGACTTGATATTAATGTCTTGTGAAATACAAAGACTCGAACTTCACGAGTCCTCTTGTCCCTTGCAACTTTGGACGAACAACGACTTCTAAAGTCTGACATAGATCAACCTCTCGCTTAAAAAGAAAAAAAAAACTCAAAAGAAAAAAGTGTTAATATAATTTGTGTTCATAATGGATAATACGAAATATCACACAAAGAATTAATTAAACACACAAGCACTGCTTTGATAGAAAATAAACTCAATTATATCACATAACATACAAACAATTATTACGCGTCCTATACAAATGTATAACCCTTTTGTGCCAAGGGTACACATAAGTATGATTGTCTTTTGATTGATCAATGGGCCAATAGACACAAGGTGGAGTTCTGATGGGCCCAACACGCCTTAGGTGTTGGGTCGACTTAGTTCAAAATGCGCTAAATTTGAGATTTGATTTCTCTCTACGCTAGTTGACTAAGAGTGGTTTTTGAAAGACTGGGAACCCAAGTGGACAACTTAGGTTGGAACTCACGACAACCATTGGACACATGATGTACCAATAAATTGTCGATCATTCCGGAAAAGGGTCGAGTGTAAAAAGTCCGTCCTTAATATACTATGCATACAAGTTGGAAAATGCCATGAATGCAATGATAGTATACATATAATAAAATGAAAAATGAATAAACAAGTACAATATACAAATAATCAACGAAATATACAAAATACAAGGTATAACACAATAAAAGAAAATACTCCTTAATTTGAAAAAATGAATTCATATTGATTAAAACCTCTATGTCCCCAGCGGAGTCGTCATTTTGTTTACAAATAATAAATTAATTTGATTTAAACAACACTGGTCCCTTCTCCTCTAATTATGTTTTGTTTTGTAATGAATTTAATCATTTTCGTAATTATTAATGACATATTTTTTTGTTGTTTAGATTATATTCTTACCCTATTAGATAAGACATTACAGTATTTTAGTATTATTATTGTTTGCTTCATTAATTATCCTTTACAATATTTTAGTATTATTATTGTTTGCTTCCATTAATTATCCATTATTGTTCTTATTTTATTCATATATATGGCAGCTCGTTGATGACATAAAATATTAAAGAATTTGCAATTTCCAATAGCTAGGTTGCTATTATTATTATTATCGTAGTGTTATGTTGTTATCATTTGGGTGCTACATCTTGGTTTATATGATCTTTGGTTTGCTTTATATTTTAAGTTAAAATTGGCCAATGAAAAAAAAATTCCGTCGGTTTTCGAGGCCTCCCCAATATTAAAGACGGAAATTTAGTTTAAGTTTATATATTTTATTTGTTAAAATTGGCCGATGAAGAAATTACCGTCAATTTCCAAGGCCTCCTATGTTAATAAGATGGGTTTTTATTTTGAAGTTATTATTTGATTCATTTATTTTTATTCATATATATTTAGTGCTAACACTTTTACTAAGTGTCTTTACAAATACCCCGAAGTCGCTTCTCATCGAAGCCATTCGAATAAAGTTTGAATACTATATTCATTATTATGTATATTGTTAACGATAGGCAAATATTAGGTCGTTTCTCATATTACTTGTTTACTTTATTACTTGTGTATATTGCATGTTTGTTATATTTGTATATTATTTTTACCTCCACCTCAATTTGAAAAAATGAATTCAGTCGGGACCCACAGTTGTGGATTTCGAATGATGCCTAACACCTTCCCTTCGAAATAACTTGAACCCCTTACCTAGAATCTTGGTTTCGTAGATCACTTAATGGTTTCCTAGTTTTTTCCTAAAATTAGGCGGCGACTCCTTTAAAATTCGTTTATTCTGAAAATTCTTTTTAAATCAAATTAATTTATTATTTTTCAAGTTACCATGACGTTTCGCCCTATTTGAATAATGTAGGAATGTAAACAGAGTTGATAAAATCTTACCTAAAACTAATAACCGAAAAAATAATATTAAAATACTAAAAATGTTCATCTAAATAGTGGAAGAAAAATAAATTTTGAATAAATACGTATATGAAGTTTGTTTATATTTTAGGTCTCTAATTGAAATTTCGCTTGAGATCCCAATCACGTTAAGCAGCCCTGGTCCCCTATTCAAAAAATTTACTTGTATATATGTACACATCTTACCTAACTTAAAAAAAGAACCGAAACTCCTAGCAAGTCCCATAGCTAGCACAATATAATTATGACAACACAAGTACCAAAATATGTTGAGCCAAGGACTCAAAAAATGAACAATGTGGCTAACCATTTGGAGCCATGGCTACATTTGGAAGGTAAAGTGGTGTTTGTAACGGGTGCATCGGCGGGGCTCGGCCGCGAATTCTGCCTTGACCTAGCTAGGTCCGGGTGCAGAGTAGTGGCGGGTGCTCGTAGGGCGGACCGGTTGAAGTCCCTTTGTGATGAAATTAATACAAATTCTCATTTGATTAGAGCTATGGCTATTGAACTTGATGTTACCGCTGATGGTACAACTATTGAAGCATCAGTAAAGAAAGCTTGGGATGCATTTGGTCACATTGATGCTCTTATTAACAATGCTGGCGTTAGAGGTACGTAAAAAAGTTTATACCAACAATATGTATGTGTTCTTGGTTAGTAAAAACGCGAATAAATAAGTAGTTTCGTATGAAATTCACAAAATATTTATAATTAATACTTGTAGTCACGATGGAGCTAAAATACTAAAAGATATATCACAATTAAGATTTGACTCATAACATGACATACTTTTTGAACCGCTTTGTCACTAAATAAAATATTTATTTATACCAAAGGAGATTAATTTAACAATTTATATAATAATTTTAAAAAAATGTATTTTATACTGTAGTTTTTTCTTAGCCTTTGTTTGGTAAGTTATTGAAAGGACAAGATCCAAAATAATATCCTAATAAAATCTTGATTTCATGCTTGATACTCTTCATAGAGATCTCAAATAAGGGAGCTCTTAGATCTGACCAAAATTATCCATCCTACGTCCTTTACATTTTTGACAAGATTCGTGAATTTCGGATCATTAATTCATTGCACTTCTTATTATTTTTCGGCACAAGCTACTTTAATTTAATTTTATATATATCTATATATATAATATGAATCTATTTTGTGTTTATACATAGGAGGAACAAAATTTTCAGTGGATATTTCAGAGGAAGAGTGGGAAAACACTTTAAGAACAAATTTGACAGGATCTTGGTTAGTTTCCAAATATGTTGGAAGACAAATGCAAGCTTCAAAAAAAGGAGGCTCAATTATTAATATTTCATCTATTTCTGGTTTAAATAGAGCTTTATTGCCTGGTTGTATTGCTTATAGTTCCTCCAAGGCTGCTATGGATACTATGACAAAGGTTATAACCTAACCCTAAATGAAAAGTTAAATTTTCTTTGGTATGAAGAAAAACATTTTTTGATGTGTTTGGTTGTTAGAAAATATATTTTTGGAAAAAATGACTTTTCTCACTTTATTTTTAGAAAATGAAAAATAACGTTTGTCGTATCAAACACCTATCATACTAACTTTGTTTATGAAACTTGCAGATAATGGCATTAGAATTGGGAGAACACAATATTAGAGTGAATACAATAGCTCCAGGTCTTTTCAAATCAGAGATTACTGAGAATTTAATGAAAAAAGATTGGCTAAAAAATGTAGCAAAAAGAAGTATTCCACTTAAAACTTTTGGTACAACTGATCCAGCATTGACTTCACTACTGAGATATTTGGTCCATGATTCTTCAAATTATGTATCTGGCAATATATTTATCGTTGATGCTGGTTACTCACTACCTGGCTTTCCTATCTTTTCTTCTCTCTAAGTCATGCCACTTGATGATCACTACAGTCAGACATTTTTATAACAGTCATCTTATGTAACGGTACGTCACTATAATAGTCGAATTTTCTCTGAAAGTCCATAAGATATTTGGGCAAATGGCGTAGTTATAAAAAGATTTTTTCTATGTATTAAATTAATGAATTTTTTTCTTGTTGTTATTGTTGTTGTAATAAGAAATGTTTCCTAGCTAGATATTATGAAATGTTTCCTAGTATTACCTTTTCTTGAAATATGATGGCAAATATTTGAATATGAATGGTCTCTAGTTAGCTATTATTGTCATTTAATGTGAAGGAACATGTATGGGCGGAGTTAGGGTACTGCAAAAGGTAATTTAATTTTTATTTTGTATATGTATGTGTATATTATTTATATATATATATATATATATATATGTTGAGTCTCCTTGGGCGCTTATATGTGTATATATATGTTGAATCTCCGTGGCTTCTTCATATATTAACTTCTTTATATTTTAAATTCATGTAGTGAAAATTTTGATTACACTACTAGTAAAAAGGTGCAAATAACATATATTAAGTGTTGAGGATAAATGACGTATGAGATTATTTGAATATTTCTTACGTCGACTTACAAATGCACCAATTCGTATAATAGATGTGAACTATGATAACTGAATGTCTGAAACCATAATAGAGATTATGATCAAATAGGTGAATTAAAAATAATATTTTGTCATCATACGTTGTACTCCTACATCCTTAACAAGAAATCTCCCAGCATATAAAGTTGCTTTTAATAGGGAGCATTTTTCTTTACTAAGTGGGACTTTCCGATGTGAATCCAGATAAAAAACATTTACATTTACATAAAGGATGGCATGAATTATGAGTCACACAAGTAGCTTGATTAACAATTAGCTGCACAAGTCGAACTTTTGTATTTCTTTCATATTTGGATCATTTGTAAACAAAATGATCCAGTCACATGTAAATGCACTTATTCTGATGTGCAAATTGCAATTCAGGGCATTTCTATGGGGGGGGGGAGGGCAGGCTAATATTTAAAAGAAGTCGAAAATCGGGGTGAAAATCGGGGTACAATTCAGGTCCTTCCAACAGGAAAATGTATAATTTGGACAACATTTCAAAACGCGCACCTCTCCTAACTAGACGAGTCTTCACTGGCGATGCTCCTCCAACAAGATTAACTAGCAAAGGCGATGAAATGATTCATTGACGCCTCTTTACCAAAGGCCTATTATGAGGCTTTCTAATGCCACGGCCTTGCTTGGGTATGTCCTTCAACTTCATTACTTGAACAGTCCTCTGCCTCTTCGCTGAAGAACAATTAATAAGGAAATATCATCAGACATGTTTTGTAGTGCACGATAAGTTATTTAAGTCTACGCGCTATAAGAAACCAAACTAACCATTTTCAACTTGTTGGTAACGCTCATGGAGCTTTCGCTTTGTGGCCTCAAGTTTCAAATGTTCTGCATCCTCATCGGGGAATTTCAGTTTCTGATACAACGAAATGATGAACTGTTAGTTAGAAATCGAAGCTTTACATGAACTAGAAACTGACACCTTTCGAATACTCACGTTTTGTTGAGTAGGCACATGCCTTGTTTGAATTTTTCTTTTGTCAGATTTCTCCTTGAGTTTCATTTCATGATCATTGTTGAGCTTCTGTTCCAGTGTTGGCTTAGTTGGTCTTCCACGTCCTGAGTTGCCTCCGGGAAGCTTATTTGGTTTGACAAGTACTGAAGTTTGTTTCTTTTCTTGCTCGTCCTTCTGGCCCACGCTGATCATAACATCTGAAAGAAAATCCACGATTAGAAGAAGAATCGAATAGAAAACGACTAGATTTGAAATTATTATAAGGACAAAAGTTTCTACTCACTTCCATCATCATCCATGCCATCAAAGATCTACATTTAATATATAGGGAATGATGAAAACGAGTCAGTGTCAATCATGAAGGTAAAGATAAATGATTTTGTCGAAGAAAGGTAAGACGTTAGGCATACTTGTGACAACTCGATTGAAGTTGTCAGCGTAAAAAGGAAAGGTATGTCCTCCAAGGGCGGGGCAGGAAGTCCTCCGTCTTCTTCATCAACAACAAATGCTTTCGTAGACTCAGATTTCCTTTCTGTACCAATAATTTCACAACTCACCACATTAGACTTCAATAATGACCTTCAACATAGAATACAGAACACTAAATTTTGGAGGACCTGTTAATGCTGCTCGAGCATCCATCCACTCTTGTACCATTTCAATCCAGTCCCTGTGATGCATGAGAAATGAATAAACACAACGACACTCGTTTACCATGTACATCCAGTCTAATTTAAGTCATTGTAAGGGAGCAATCAATGTTTCTACACAACGACAGTTTCTTATATAACCACAATCAAACACAAAAAGTACTCGCGGTTAAGTGCACAAAGTGGTGAAACTAGGTATATGCTTCAATTACTTAATAGTACTGAAGCAGAAAACTGTACAAATAAGGTAAGGACATCATCACACTCCCTGTAATATCCACGCTAGCATGTAAATTAATAGAAAACGATATGAAAATCCAACAAAAGCTGCAAGTGATGACAAAATGGTGCGATAACTCAAAAAGAAATATTGTTCAAAACTATATTAAATGAAGCATCATGTTAGAGTTTATGTCATAGTTCAGCAGCAATAAAGAAAGAGTGACATACTCGACCATCTTCCTGGCCAGACATCGAATATTTTTTGAGTTGTGCCATCTGAGAGTAGTAACAGACTTCCCAATTTCTGTGTTCTGTTATAAAAATATATACATTGAGTACGAATTGCTGATAAAAGAAAATGCAAATCAAATCTATACATTGATAAAAGATCAAACCTGCAGAATCTCCACGGACAAATTCATCATTTGAAGCCTCTTTAAGCTCTTATATATATTTGAATCAGACTGTCAAAAGAACATAACACTATCAAAATCTAACAACTGAAGACCCTCGACTCAAGGAGAAACATTTCAAAGCAGATAAAAAGGAAACTAAATGGCATCACATTTCTACATTGTTTCATAGACTAACTACAATGATGTATCAATAGAGACAAAAAAAAAATCTTACTTCATAAGGTATAAAAAAAAATCAAGAAAACATGTACAAAACCAACAATAGCAAAAAATAGTCCAATTGAAGTGAAGTAAAATCACTCTATTGATATGTACCTCATTTTGATTGTTATCGATGATTTTCTTGATCGATAGAGCCTCGTTAACAACTCGAGACACTTCCTCTATCTCATCACTCAATGCCTCAACTTCAACATTGCTTTTCTTGAACAATAGAGCCTCGTTAACAACTCGAGACACTTCCTCTATCTCATCACTCAATGCCTCAACTTCAACATTTCTTTTCTTGAATAATAGAGCCTCGTTAACAACTCGAGACACTTCCTCTATCTCATCACTCAATGCCTCAACTTCAACATTGCTTTTCTTGAACAATAGAGCCTCGTTAACAACTCGAGACACTTCCTCTATCTCATCACTCAATGCCTCAACTTCAACATTTCTTTTCTTGAATAATAGAGCCTCGTTAACAACTCGAGACACTTCCTCTATCTCATCACTCAATGCCTCAACTTCAACATTGCTTTTCTTGAACAATAGAGCCTCGTTAACAACTCGAGACACTTCCTCTATCTCATCACTCAATGCCTCAACTTCAACATTTCTTTTCTTGAATAATAGAGCCTCGTTAACAACTCGAGACACTTCCTCTATCTCATCACTCAATGCCTCAACTTCAACATTGCTTTTCTTGAACAATAGAGCCTCGTTAACA
>JAJOOO010010105.1:0-12520 GCA_029582685.1 Solanum piurae
AATTCTAATACATAATAACTAACATAAATTTATTCAATCATATTTATGATATTCAGGAATATATGAAATTAGTTCTGCATATTTTTTGAACAATATACTTGTGTTTCTTGCTTAGCCATGCTATCTGAAATATTTGATTGGATTTCAGATTTTTCCATTAGTATTTTAAATATTTATCTTAGTTGAGAGAGAGTTTTTATGAAAGAGGATTTTTATTATCGTTCAAGTCTACTTTATAATTTTTACAACTGAGTCTATATATAGACAGACATATTTACTATTCTAAATACATACTAAATCTGTCCACTACTATTTAGAACTATTCATGAATAGTTTCTATTTTGTCTACCACTATCCTATTACGACTTATTTACAACCTTGTCTCCTAACTTTTACACTTGTCCTTATTTGCCCATATTTGTCCATACTATTTTTACACTTGTAATATTACACATGCACACACTACTATATACTATGACTTTTTTACAATAGGACAAATATCTTTACATCTTATCTACTTTACCATACCTACTACCACACTTATCTATTTTACGACTTTACATATTTTTACAATAAGTCTACAATTTTAAGACTTTTTATTTTGTCCTTATCTTCTTTTGCCGTATGTCTTCTTTTCCTTCATCTTTATCTCCTAGGCTTCCGTCTTTATCTCTTATTCCAGTTGGACGTCTGGAATTATATTGTCTTCTCCGTTGCATTTTGAGCATATATGATTTGGATATTTGTGTCTAATTATCTTGCAATATCTGGTTAATAATTCTGCTGAAATAAATCCTATTTTTAGTGCTCGTGTCGTAGGTCGTTCTTCTGGCTTAAGTAATGTTAAAATCCATCTTTGGACTTCATCCATATCTACTTTCCTTAGCTCATTCGAATTGGAATAAATCATTAACTGATCCCTTGCATAGTAGCTCCATATAGTGTTTCCGTTTAAATAATTCTTTGCTAGTTCTTGTATGATGGTTGATATACCGATTATTCTCTTATTGGCATAAAAACTGCGTATATCGCTTTTTTGTATCTCTGGTTGTTGTGAACCACCAGTGTGTTTTCGTTATTATATGTGGGTATAATTTTTGTAGAAATGGCATTCCTAGTAGCATATCTTTTGTGGTAAGTTCGAAGTTATACATTTCTTCTATTGTTAATATCTTATCCCATATTTGTATTTTTATATTTTTCGCCTTATATGTAATCATGCTTCCTTCATTATTAAATCCTGTTACCACTATCGGTGTTTCTAATTTTTCCCACTTATGTTCTGGTAAACAATTGTATTTACATAGGTTAGCTTCTGCTCCTGTATCTATCATTGGTGTATAATATCTGTTGTAATATCCTTCTATTATTATCTTTGCAAGTATATATATTTTCATATTTTTATCATACTAAGGTTCATTTTGTCATTTATTGATATTAGGTTACCTTTTACTGCACTTATTATACTTTTTTCTATAGGTTGTATAATTCTATCATTTATTAATATTTCTGTTCCTCCTAAATGTACATATTTAATTGGATTTTTTGCCTTAATATTTTGTATTTCTCTATTTATTATTCGTTTGTTTGGTGTTTTAGCCTTTCCTTTGGTGTATTTGTTTTAGTCCATCGTAATTTTCATATGTTTTTTCTTCTATGGCATATTCTTCCTTATTCATTGTATCTTTAAATATTGAATAAATTTATATTCTATTGTAGATATATTATCTATTAATTGATCTAGTTTTTCGTTATCAGTTTTTGTGATATTGAGTTGTTTATATTCCAGATATAATTTGTTCAATTTTCTTCTTATATTTCTTATTTTTCTACTCGTATGTTTTTTCTTGTATTTCTTAACATCCATAGCTCTGAGATTTCTATTGACTCTCCATTGACAACACTGACTCGAACGAAGGCTAAGTTCATATGGTCCAAAGCATTTGAGAAGAGTTTTAAAGAGTTGAAAGATAGACTTACTTCCGCTCCAGTGTTGACCTTACTTGAAGGGATTGATGGTTTTGTTGTTTATTGTAATGCGTCGATAATTGGGCTAGGATGTGTGCTTATGAAAAATGGAAAGGTTATTGCCTATGCTTCAAGGCAACTTAAATTTCATGAAATGAATTATCCTACCCATGACCTTGAACTAGCGGCTGTTGTTTTTACCTTAAAGATTTGGAGGCATTATTTGTATGGAGTTCATGTTGATGTTTTTACTGACAACAAGAGTTTACAATATGTGTTTAATGAAAAGGATTTAAATCTTTGCCAAATAAGGTGGTTGGAGTTATTGAAAGATTATAATATGAGTGTTCTTTATAACCCCGGTAAAGCGAATATGGTGGCGGATGCTCTTAGTCGGTTATCTAATGGTAGTGTTGGTCATATTGAAAAAGATAAGAAGGAGTTTGTTTGAGATGTTTATAGATTGGCCCGGTTGGGTGTTCAGTTAGTGGACTCCACCAAGGGTGGTGTTATTGTCCACAATTATTCTGAATTGTCTTTTGTGGCGGATGTGAAAGTCAAAAAAAGTCTTGATCCAATTTTGGTAGACTAGAAATAAGCGGTGCTTAAAAAGTCTAAAAAGGCTTTCTCCCAAGAGAGAGATGATCTACTTAGATATCAAGGTCATTTGTGTGTTCCTAATATTGATTACTTGAGGGAACAAATCTTGTTAGAAGCCCATAGTTCTTGGTATTCTATTCACCCTGGAGCAAAAAAGATGTACCGTGATTTGCGGGAGATATATTGGTGGAATGGGATAAAGAAAGATATTGTGGTTATTGTGGCTAAATGTCCTAATTGTAAACAAGTGAAAGTTGAGCATCAGAAATCAGGAGGTTTATCCCATGACATTAGCATTCTTACTTGGAAGTGGGAAGATTTTAATATGGACTTCATTTTTGGGTTGCCTCACACTCGGTGACAACATGACTCAATTTGGGTTATAATAGATCAAATGATAAAATTGACTCATTTCATTCCCATGAAGGTTTCCTTTTCGGTGGAAGATTATGCTAAGTTGTACTTGAGAGAAGTGGTAAGGTTTCGTGGAATGCCTTTATCCATTATTTCTGATCTTTCTACCCAATTCACTTCTCAGTTTTGGAGATCTTTCCAAAATGATCTCGGTACTAGTGTTAAGCTTAGTACGAACTTTCATCCCAAAACTGATAGAAAAGTGGAGCGTACTATCTAAGATTTTGAAGATATGTTGAGAGCAGGTGTGATTGATTTTAAGGGTAATTAGGATGACCATTTGCCATTGATTGAGCTTGCTTGTAACAATAGTTACCACTCGAGTATCCGAATGGCACCATTTAAGGCATTTTGTGGTAGGAGGTGTAGATCTCCTATAGGTTGGTGAAGTTTCCCTAATAGGTCCCGAGTTGGTACATGAGGCCATGGTAAAATTTTGACTTATTAGAGAAAGGTTGAAAATGGCTCAAAGTTGACAAAAGCCATATGCCGATTTTAGAAGAAGAGATCTTAAGTCTGATGTTTATGATTGGGTTTACTTGAAAATTTCACCCATGAAGGGTGTAATGAGGTTTGGTAAGAAAGGGAAGCTTAGTCCACGATACATATTCCCATATTAGGTTTTGAGTTGAGTTGGTAAAGTTGATTATGAGCTAGAGTTACCTAATGAATTGGCATCAATACATCTAGTTTTCCAAGTCTCTATGTTGAAGAAATGTGTTGGTGATTTGGCATCCATAGTTCCTGTAGAAGGTTTGGGAGTTAAGGAGAATCTTTCTTATGAAGAAGTTCTAGTTGAGATTTTAGATCGGCAAGTCAAGAAGTTGAGAAATAAAGATGTTGCTTCCGTGAAAGTGTTATGGAGGAATCAATTATTTGAGGGTGCTACTTGGGAGGCCGAGGCCGATATGATATCTCAATATCCTCATCTCTTTCCTACTACCCCTATTCTATCTTGAGGTAATGAGTTCCTCGTTGTTTACTCTTTGTTTGGTGTCATGTGTGTTAAATGTTCTCATGATTTCCTTATTATGCGCGATTCATGAAAAGCTGAAGTTTTGAGAAAATGGGTCAACTTGATTGATTTCTACATGTTTATATGCATTAGAATATGAGTTGCATATAGACTTCATGATATGATGATTGAACACACTTTTAGCTTGGAGATGACATTTCCTCCTCGGATATGAGTAGTCATGTAAGCGAATGCATATTGGGCTGCTAGGTCTAGTTCCTATCTTCCTTATGATGCTTTGAATATGTTCTAGCTTTAAGTCAAAGTTCCTCCTTGGTAGTGTGCATTTAGAAAAAGTTGCATGCCTGATGGGTTACTAGTTTAGAGTCTTTTTCTTTTTATGATGTATTGAATCTCATTCGAGGACGAATATTACCCAATGCAGAGATAATTTAAGGCTTTGCATTCGAGAAGGGCATAATGACAAGTTTTTAGATGTTTTTTGTTCCATCCGACGTAGGCCAGCCACGAACCTTGATTCTAATTCATTGATTGGCCACCCAAAAAGGGTAAGGGGACCATGAACCACGACCGTACCAACGGACCATCGTTGGTACCACAGTCCGTGGTTCAGGGTCCATGAATCATGACCCCTAAATTAACTTTCTGACAGCCGACGACAAATAAATAGGATGAGCCGTCGGTCAGATAATGGTCTGTCAGTCCAAGAAGATGTTGGTGGGTTGGAATTTATTTTTAGGGGCAGTTGGGTTTGTTTCTAATAATTTTATTCTCATACTATGTCGTTTTACCCTTCACTAAGACCCCTCTATAAACGTTTTAACCCCAAATTTCCCTATTAAAAGTCATTGTCTAAAATTCACAAAAAGAAATCAAGTTCTTCCTCCCAAATGTTTCTCTCTCTGGAAAACTTGAAGAAGAAGGGTCCAAGCTAGGGTTTCCAAGTCAAGTCTTCGTTCCTCCATTGAAGTTAAGCAATTGGCATTAAGGTATGATATTTTTCATCCATGTAGACCTTCTTTTCATGGATTTCCCAAATTCTCCTACTTTCAAAGTTAGAATTCCCCAATTGAGTTAGGGTTTTCTTCTATGTTATGGGTTCTCTTAATTGTTGATCTAATTGATTGATTTATGATCTCTTATGCATGAATTGAGTTTATCTCATGTTTTTATTATGATTCCCCTATAAAACCATGTAATCCCCATGTTTTTTTAAAGTTATGATCACATGATGTGTGTTTTGGATTATGAAAGAACATTATATGAAATCAAGCATGAATTGATAGAATTACATGAATTTATGTTGAATTTCCATGAGCCCGTGCCTAGATTATATTTTTTAGACATTGATGATTGAAAGTGGGTTTAAAACCTTGAAAGGTGTATTATGAAATTATGCATGTTCTTATAAAATTTATGTAAATGATTTAAGATGCTTTGAAAGTGGAGTATCAATGATGATTTTGTTGTTGTGTTGTTGAAAGGATTTCTCAAAAACACATGTAAGTATGAATTGCGAAAGGTTTTCTCACCTGATAGGGGTTCTTAGGGTTGGAAGGCTTTCTCAACGAAAATGAACCTTTGTTACGAAGCTATGCTAATGATAAGGAAAGATGCGATTATCCATGCTCTCTAATAGAATGACAAGAGGCGATTGCCCATGTCACATGATGTAAGGACAAGAAGCAATTACCCATGTTCCTTTATGAGATAAGATGAGTAGGATTAATACTATTCAATGGAAGTTAAGTTTAGTACCGAGTGGACAAGTGGCGATTACTTATGTCCCATAACTATGTGCAAACATATGATTGTCTAGATCGACATTAGCTAGTAAATCCACAATAGCTAGAAGTTTAATTTTTCTTACTGTGGCAAGTAGGACACCCCTTTTTTCGGTGTGGGGTAGACAACAAATTCCATGTTGCTAGCTCACATGGTATTATATGTCAGTTATGGGTACTAGTCAAAAGCAAGTAAAGTTATGATGAACCAAGGTTACTTAAAGAAGTAGCATAAGTATGTTTTAAAGTGATGTTCACTTTAATTGATCATGTTTTATGGCTTATGCTTTTTAAACTTTCAAGTTTTCATATTTTATCTTGATCATTGCATGTTCATGGAAATGTTCAATTTTAGTATGACTTAAATGTTTATATGTATGGCTATCATAGTTGTTACATTGTTTTGTACTAATTCATACTCTTGCCTACATTTACCTAAATGTAGGGTCTGACAGTCAGGTTTCTTAGTTTCGTGTCTGGAGGTTTATTTGAGAGATTCTGAGCTTCGGTGAGTCCTCATACTTCGAGGACGAATTTCATTTTTTTCAGTTTTCTTCTTTACCTTCAGCTTTGGACATGATGTATGGGCTTGTCCCAATTTTGTTCTATTGTATTAGATGGCTATTGAGACAAGTGTTTAGAGTTCAACTTTACTTTTATAACACTTTTGGACTTGAAATGTATTTCTTTATCTCTTTATTTATATTTCTTATGTTATGAATGCTAAATGGCTGGAATAGGGTCTCTCGGGCTCCTATACACCATGTTACATGTAGGGTGTACCCTGGGTCATGACAATGATGTTCATGTCCTTTTTCTCAATTTTGACTCCGTCAGCCATCCACAAGGGGAATTATCATAAATGAGGGGTGTCAGCCACCCCTTGAGTGCATCAAAACTTTCCTTCATCCAAAGCTAGTACAATATGGATCTATTGCCCTCAGTACCCAGGACATCATTTATCGCCAAGACATTATACTGAACTTTCGTTCCCCAAACCTCTACTTGTTCTAAGGGCTTCAACATACTCCCTTTCTCTTATTTTGTAAGGCCTTAGCATAAGCCTGGTAGATCTCCCTAGCCCATGCTTGACATACGGAGGTCGGGATCTAGAGAACTTCTCAAACCCATGGTGCTTTATTCGTCATTTTCTTTGATACTACCTTCCTTGGGGCCTCACACACACGCCTAGAAGAGTGTGGAGCGGAATGTTGTTTAGGAGACTTAGATAGCTCGTTGATAGAAATCGCCCTGTTTCTCTTTAGAGGGGTGGAGGTAGAGACTCGTTGTCAGAGTTGGAGGAGACCACTCTTTTTTCCTTTTGACTTAGCCCTTTCCTGCAAGGCATAACAATTCAAAACACAGATCGTGTGAAGGTTAGTCAAAAACAAGTTTAGAACTAAACACAATCCAAAATAAGGTCTGAGGCTTGTCGATTGAGAAAACGATACGCCTAAAGTATTAAGCAAGCTTAGGTGAGCTTGCCAAAGTTGACAAAAATGTTATAAAGCAAACTAAAGCATGAACAACGATGTCAACTCCAACTCGATGATCTGCCAAGTTGGTTTTGACGGGCTAAGACAAATCCATCGAAAGAGACGGTGCAAAATAAAAAGAGAATAGGCAAAATGGCAATGTCTACTCCAATTTAGTGATCCACCATGTCGGTTTCAGTGAACTAAGATAAGCTTGACAAATGGGGTGGTACCCAGGTCACACATTCAAACTCATAAGGCAATTGGGGCTTACTTGGTGATTGGCCTAAGCATTTTTGCGAGCTAAGACAAACCCGCCGAACTTGTAATTTTTATTCCAATGAGCCTTTTTCACAATTTTGACACTAACATGCAACATTACCCATTACCCAATAAATTTTATAAGCTGCCAATATGCTATTCTACCCATGGGTACTCATATTTCCCCCCAGATATTACAAAGTATTTCCCAAATAGACGATTTCCCTTTAATAAAGTTTTTACTCTATCTATCGTTGGACAAATACAAGTTTTTGGGTCAACACTAGCAAATGTTACTACACCTGATGCATTTTAAAAACATTGAGTAATTCTAAGAACTCTGTTTCAAAATCCAACCTTCACCCATCAAGTCTAATATTCTCAGGCAGAATATAATCTATTCTAAGCCATTAGCATAATTTAATCAACAAAAAATAGAAACACCCATTCAAATTAAACAACAAAACTTCAATCTATCCTGAGACCTATTTGAAATTAATCATTTAAAGCAAAAATATCAATGACGGCTTTGAAACACCATCCTCAAAGATGAAGAATCAACAAAACAAAGGGAGGAAGGGTTTTGGGATAGCTATTCTCAAGAAAATAAGCTCTCCAAATGATAAAATAACTAACTATTTGAATACACTAGAAAGAAAGAAAGTATATCGAGGTTTAGGAAGTAAAAGAGCTAAAAAAGATGAAAGGTTTTCTTTTAAAACTTGAAAAGATTCTTGGCCTTTTTATTGCAGGCGCACTCGGCGTAATACGACTAATATCATCGACCGTGTTCAGAGAATCACTGAATGAGCTTAAGCTCAACGATAGTGCCTGAATAATTTTAAAACCTGCCAACCTATTTGGTGAACCCGATGCAGCTCACCCTGTAAGGTTTGGTGGATTTCTGATTAAATCCTCCCTCAGCGATAGTACCTTTTTTCAACATTTTTGACACGGATGGTAAGCTTGAAGATTCCCGTTCAATACATTTTGTGGATCACCAAATGGATACTTGCATCGCGTAATGTATGTTTTTCAACAATTTTATTTCATTTCAGCATGCACTCACAACACACGTTATTAAAAGCAATAAAATAAATTTGGGTTGCCTCCCAAGAAGCGCCTTATTTAACATCGTGGCACAACACAATTCTTTGTCATCAACACTTTCCTTTGAGATTAGGGATTGTGTCACTAGGCAACATTCCCTTTTGCTTTTTATTTCGATAGGTAGATATCTTACATATTTAAGTTTCCAACTATTTGATTGACACAAAATGAGAAGTAACTGATTTAGTTAGGGTGGAGATCCTTCAACACCTTGTCAGACCCTTCAACCGTATTGAAGATCCTTGTTAACATCTCATCAGTTTAGAATCCCTCCGATCAAACTAGTTCTTTAGGTTTGGGATGATCATGAGGTGGGATATATCTATCTTTTTCAACTTCATTCTCTCTCAAATTGCAACCTCAATCTCTATAATCTCTTTAACCATTTTCTCGATCATTGTTCCAACTTTTGTTCTCACCTTGTCGGGAATAGTCCAGGTGACTAATACGTCAAAACATACACTTCAATTAAGAAGTATAAATGGTCGATGTCAATTTATAGAACTCAAATGAGTTGAGCTCGATCCCACATATAATTTTCTTACATAAAATAGTTTTATTGATACTCTTATTTAAATTTTGCTATTATTTCCAAAACAAAGTGATTGCAGAAAGTAAATATGGGGTGTTTGTAGTTTTAGTAACAAATGTTAACTTAGATATATAAGTTAACAAGAGTATCGATCACTATCATTTAAAGATTGTACTAGTTGATAAATGAAACCATGATCGTGTTCCCTGTGACTTTCAATTTAGTATTGGATCGTATACACACAATGATTAGTTATTAGCATTACAAATTCTTCGCAATTTTGATGCATTTAAATGCTTATCAACCCAAGTTAGATGATTTTCACTATTTTCCTCTAGGTCTAAGAGTGTTTTCAAATTTAACTTTGTATTTGTTAGTGAGGTTTTATTCTTATGAACTAAAACCTTCGTAACAAATTAACATAATATGATTTTTGCTTTTTCCTAATTACCACTTTTCTCTCGAACAAGTGGTAAATATGGTAAGTTCTAATGCGTGCACTCATTAGAAATAATTTATGATAAAAAAATCACCGGCGCAACTAACACTAATGCATTACCCGTATTTCAGATTCTTTACTGGATTTTAGTCATAGTTCCACCAACCCTAGTTATGATGCTTAATCACTCATATTGTCAAGAAACAAGTACAAATCATCATTGAAAGGATGATACAATTAACTTATAGTAATTCAATATCAACAAGAAATCAAGATTAATCAACGACTTTATCACAATCACCTAGTTCTAATCCAAAAGTAATCGACAAAAACCTAGTTTAGAATATGGAAAGTATCGTCTCATTCGTACAATAAGAAGTCATGTTAAAACAAAGCCTAATTAATTATAATAATCTATAAAAAATAGTCCTACTCAAAGTAGGACTTAGTTTTTAGGATGCCTCACGACCAACTAGATGGCTCGTCAAGTGTCTGTGAAGTGTTTAGTTGTCCCACACTTAGAAATTGTGGGTTTTCTTTCCTGATGGTCATCAAGAGCTGTTAGACAGCTTATCTAAGGCTAGACGACTTGTCTAGAGCTTCATTAACTTATGTTCTCCTTTGGTTCTTCACTGGATTTGTTACCTCTTCTTTACGCTTAACAATACGGTTCGTGAAATTTATCATGGCTCATCTAGGATCACCTTGAGTTTTAGTCAGCACTTCGTCTCCACGACTGTCACACCCTGAGAGCACCCCTAGGCGTAACATGACGTACTTGACCCTGAAGGGGTCTTATACAAACCCTTAGCATATTCGTCATTGCATATAGACATTGAATAATGCGGAATAAAAAAGAGCTTTTCAACATCAATGTCAAAGTGTCTCATAATAGGAAATAGAAAGTAGAATGTCTAGACATCATCATCTCAATGAAACCATCCAAGTACACATAAGAATCTCAAATAGGGACCGTAGCACTTTACAATAGGATTGTCTCAAAATGATAAGTACATAAAGAGTCTAATAGTCTATTACAATATAAGGGACATAAGTGTCATAATGTGTGTCCTCGGAACTTGAGGACATACCAAAAAGTCTTGAAGAAAGTCTAAGTCCAAGCTTGAGTCTCTTAGTAGCACAATCACTTCCCGGAACCTACACTTAGTAGAAAAAGGAAAAAATATGGGTTAGCACAATCAATTGTACTAAGTATGGAAGGCATGCAATTAAAACCATTTAAATCATGCACAAAAGGGACCTTTAGTTGAAAATATGCTATTTCAAGTTAGAAGCCATAATGCATATTCAAAGAACATTTAGCCAATCCACATTACTAGGTAAAGAGACATTCATGATCATAACAAGAATCCATAGCCCATACCTTACATATTTGGGTTCCATTTACATCATACCATCATAAGACACCACCCATGGCCCGTGAGAGGACCCCCTAGGCGTAACACGACGTACTTGACCCTGAAGGGGTCTTATACAATCCCTTAGCATATTCGTCATTGCATATAGACATTGAATATTGCAGAATAAAAAATAACTTTTCAATATCAATGTCAAAGTGTCTTATAATAGGAAATAGAAAGTAGAATGTCTAGACATCATCATCACAATGAAACCATCTAATTACACATAAGAATCTCAAATAGGGACCATAGCCCTTTACAATAGGATTGTCTCAAAATGATAAGTACATAAAGAGTCTAATAGTCTATTACAATATAAGGGACATCAGTGTCATAGTGTGTGTCCTCGGAACTTGAGGACATACCAAAAAGTTTTGGAGAAAGTCTAAGTCCAAGCTTGAGTCTCTTAGTAGCACAATCAATTCCCGGAACCTACACTTAGTAGAAAAAGGAAACAATATGGGTTAGCACAATCAATTGTGCTAAGTATGGAAGGCATGCAATTAAAACCGTTCAAATCATGCACAAAAGGGACCTTTAGTTGAAAACATGCTATTTCAAGTTAGAAGCCATAATGCATATTCAAGGAACATTTAGCCAATCCACATTACAAGGTTAAGAGACATTCATGATAATACCAAGAGTCCATAGCCCATAACTTACATATTTGGGTTCCATTTACATCATACCATCATAAGACACCACCCATGGCCCTCTTTTCAAGTTCACTTGTGCAATGTACATATGAAGTCACATACCCCCATATATATACTAAGTAAAGCTATCAAGAAGACACAAATATAGTCACGTACATAATAAACATCATAATAGGTGAAAACAACCTTAACATACTTAATACCTTACCATATATAAAGGAGTCACAGAAGAACACCTCAAAGAACCCACTTGTGCAATGCATAGGTAAAGTCCCATACCCTCACCTATACTAAGTAGTATCCCTCAAGTAGTTCTAGTTAGAGTTCATAGGTCATTTACATAAGTCACATTCATATATTAGATCATCTTCTTGAAGCATAGGGATATTATCAATAACCGACATAGACCATGTGAGCTTCATGGAATCCGGTGTTCTACTCCCATACTGAAAATAGAGTGTTCCACTTGCCAAGGTAGAACTAACATAATAGCATCTAGGTGGATCCACTAGCTAATACCAATGTGGGAAAATATAGTGAAGGAATAAGGAGATTGCTACTAGAAACCCGGACTTACTAAATGTACAAGGTTTCCATCTCATGAGACAACATATATATTGGCAACCCGGATTTGCTAAACGTAAAAGGAACCCATATGGGAAGCCGGACTTGCTAAATGTATAAGCTTTCATCTCATATTCATGTTCACTCGGTGCTAAGCTCAATTCCATTTTTAAAGTAGTAAATGCCCTTACTTACACGTGAATTCAATAAAGAGTGCATTAGGGGTTCAACCCATCATTTATCATATAGCTCACAAGTTCTAAGATGAGAATAACCTTTTATTGTAGATCCATCAACATATAATAATGTTCATTCATAAT